>LPNX010783893.1:257719-282901 GCA_001517045.1 Pseudotsuga menziesii | reverse complement strand
TATATATATATATTTTAAATTATTAATGTAAGATTTAATTATTGGGGTTGGACACGAGCCACTTATTAACTTCTTCAAAATTTTAAGCTCACACAGTTCATTAAATGCAAAATTTCACACATTAAATGACATAGGAATATTAAAAAAAAATATCATTGGGAAGCCAACATAATATTCTACAATTTGTTTTTTACTGCAAGTCAAAATTCAAGTGGCATATATGCATTTCGAGGGCTTCTATCTAGCACATGAGTAAAAAGTCAGGTTTTCATCGCCAATTTGGTGAAAAAGTGTTACCCGCCTTCATGGAATCACCCATCACAAAGAATACAACGAAAAAGATCAATAGAAAACCCAAGATTTTAAAGGAGATAAAGAATAGAACCTAAGAAAAAAAAAAAAAAACACTCCAACAGAGGAACAACCGAAGGGTTCCACGATATTTCTAATGAAAACAACGACATCAAAAACCTAATATCAAAAAATATTTATTATCAAAGAAATGGAGCATCCCAAGGTTTAGGGATAACTCTAATTGCTAGATTAATGATCATGAAACCCTATGGTAAACTAAAAAATTTCTAGCAGGTAGGTACTATGGCCCTCCATGTTTAAACAAAAGTAGCGTTAAATTATAGAGGAACCTAGACAAATCTAGAAAAACAAATCCCACCTCACATTTAAAATCTTGAAGCACAGGTTTTCTAAAGATGAAAAGAGCAAACTAAAATTAGTAGTTATGAAAAACTAAGTCGAGGAGCTGACCCAAAAAAATATCCAAGTTTTGCATCCCACTTTCTGCACTGCAAAAAACCGAAAGCGAATGAAAAAAAAATTGCGAAAAGAAAAATCAAAGTTTCAATTTCCGCATTCTGCAATGTGCAAAGAGGAAATTGGGAAATAAGATAAAAAAATATGAGACAAAGAAGTTTCCAATTTCCGCATTTCGTACTGCAGAAAGCGGAAGTCTGAAAAATAGAAAGTTTTATTGTGAACTTGTAACTTCTGTATTATTTGAATTACATAACATACATAACATTGTTGTATTATTTGATTTATATATGTTGGAGACATTTACCAACATACACACTCTTTTTGGTCGTTTTTTCCTAGTTAAACCACTATCCTAAGTATTATTGACTTAATTGACATCAGAGGAGCACTTGATGACATCAACTAGTTCACACCCACGCCTACCTTCAGTCAAGGAGGCTAACTTAGCCTTATCCTACATTCGGGGAGGCTAACTGGAGCACTCCAGGGGTGATCTGAGTGTCATTAATGCCCCATATTGCTAACTGGTGGTTACAATCAATTAAACAGAGTAGTGAAGGTGCCCTCCTTCATTAAATTGATTATTTATTGATTAATTAATGAATTGGAGTCAACAAAGGCGCCTCCAACCATTTCTGATGTTCAGTTACACTTCAGTTAACCTCATCGGGGTTCATTGGAGTCATTGAAGTGCTAGCACTTATTGGTTGGTTTGCTGTGACATGTGTCTGACCTACTTTTAGTTAGACTCAGTCATTTATTGCACTTCGACTTCAGTTAGGGCTCAGTTGAGTCAATTAGGGTTTTGATCATTTGTTAATTGGAGTGTTGACTATGGCTTACATTTATTTAATCTAGACTCACTCATTGAATTCGAATGACCTCCTTAGGGATTCAAATTGCTTTTTCATTCATGCTTGTAGCATGATCTTGTATTGTATTACTCATTCTTTGTGTGAATATACAGAGAGGCTACTCATTTTGTAGCCCTATTGCACCATTTTCATGACTTATGGTTATTAATCTTTGATGAGACTTGTGTTTAGTCCCTAGATTACTGTGCAAGATTAATATGGTATCAGAGCTCACGACAGGATGAAGATCAATCTCTCAAAAACAAGTTTTTTAACAGATTTTTGCATGAAAATTGAGCAATAGCTCAAAAATCCAACACTGCACCAAAAGCCAAGGCTTACCACTTAATACCCCAAGTAAGGAACTTGTTGATCAAGCTTGCTTGATTGACTATGCTGGGTGTGATGAAATCCTAAAATGTGCAGGCTGTCTGACCTTACATTGCCCTTTCTGTTGTGATTTTCAGGTTTTCTACAAGTGAAGCATTCGCTCCAGCAGATTCAGATGGTCTCCTCAGTAGATTTTTTGACTTCGTTCAATTTCCACTCATGGAAAGGAGACATGGAGATCCAGCTGTGCTCCAGAGGACTCTATAAAGTCACCATGGACACTGAAGAAGAGCCTAGATCTGCAATAGACAAATCAATATTCTTGAACAATAAGGATGAAGCATTCAGATTCTTGTGCCTCTCAGTGTCCCGGGATCTTCTTTTCCATATTTTGGGATTGAAGACTCCAAAAGAAATTTGGGACAAATTGGAAACCCTATATGGAAATCAGGATGATTTGAGAGTTTACCAGCTCGAAAATGAATTGATGTCTCTCCAGACTTCCAATTTTGAGACCTTGAATGACTTTTTCACAAAGTTCAAGCACATTTTCTTACTCTTGAAGTAATGCAAAGTGGAGAAGGAGAATGATCAACTCATCCTCGCCATACTCTCCAAACTTGGAGCTAATTATTCAGTTTTTGTCTCTACATTCTGTGTGGGGAAGCTCACAACCCCTAGATGGAAGATGCCTACACTCATGCCTTCATTGAGTCCCTAACAAGTGAACATGATAAGCTTGTCCAGATGGGGATCATCAGATCCTCCTATGATCAAGCCCTCCATGTCTCGGGGCCCAAAGATCTGAAGGGTAAAGGAAAGCAACAGATGAACCCAAAAAATAAATTCAAAGCTCCTAAGCCTAAAGTTGAAAACTAGTAGCCTGATGAGTCTTCCAGATCAAGGAAGAACAAAGGAAAAGGGAATCATGGAAAGTAAAAAGTCAATTATTCATACCGCAGGAAGGGCTTCCACCCTAAACATGCCTGCATGAAGAAGAAGCTTGATGAAGCTACCTCTCTCCTTGAGAGAAATCATATTAATCTTTCGGAAATCTTTCGGAGGAGAGATCAACAAGATCGAGAACCACAGCATGAAAAAGGTCATGTCCTCATGGAAAGCACTTCAAAGTCCAAAGCACTCTTGATTGATTCTGGAGCTTTGAACCACATGATGGCTGAAAGAGATTCCTTTTCATCCTTGGAGACTGACAAATCCATCCCTATCCACATGGGAGATGACTCCACCATCATTTCATAAGGACAAGGTACGGTTGATCTTGAGAATAGCTATTTTTCAAATGTTTTGTATGTACCGTCTCTGGCATCAAATATCCTTAGTGTCTATCAGATGACACAAATAGGAGTGCCTAAGAGAGTATCTTTCAGCCCTAATGATGTTGAATGATGTTGAGATAAAGGCCTTGCAAACCATCATGCAAAATCTTATGAGTTCTCCCACTTTGTAGTGGATGCAAATCCCACTGCTCTGCTAACTCATGGAAATGAAGTTAATAGGCTGTGGCATGAAAGGTTTGGCCATCTAAATTTCAAATATTTGTAGCAATTACAGAAAAACTCCATCATTGAAGGCCTCCCAGTCATCAAGGAAACCACCGAAAATTGCAAGGGCTATGTGATTGGAAAACACCCTGAGCACAAGTTTGATTGGGGAAAGGCAAACCGAACTACACGCATATTGGGGCTGATACATTCTGAATTCAGTGGTCTGAAACCTATCACATCCATGAATGGATCAAGGTATCTTCTAACTTTTATTGATGATTTTTCAAGGTACACATGGGTCTTCTTTCTCAAAAAGAAGTCTGAAGTATGTGAAAAAATTTCTGAATTGAAGGCCTTGATCGAGAATGCCTCTGGGATTAAGATCAAGATCTTGAGATCTGATAATGGCAGGGAGTATTTTAGTAATGAGTTTCTACACATATGCTCCCAAAGTGGCATTCAGGTCCAACATTGAATTCCCTACACTCCCCAGCAGAACGGTGTAGCGGAAAGGAAGAATCGGTTTCTCAAGGAGATGACCACCTGCATGTTGGAATAAAAGAAGTTGGCTGCAAATTTGTGGGCTGAACCCATGCATGCTACATCATACATTAAGAAAAAGGTTCCACACTCATCCTTGAAATGGAAGACCCCTTTTGAAGCATACTTCGGACACAAGCCGGATGTGTCGAACCTGCGAGTGTTTGGGTCCATTACATGGGCCCATATTCCACTTAATAAAAGAAGGGCTTTGCAACCGCAAAGCATAGAATGTTTATTTATTGGATATCCTACTGAATAAAAAGGTTTCAAGCTGTTGGATATCAAAACCAAACAGATCATCATCGAGAGAAGTGTCAAGTTCGATGAGCCTCTTCAGGAGGTGGAACTAGTGAAGGAGAAAACTGCTGAATTTCCTTCCTATTCTACTGAATATTTGGATGATGAAATTGGGGGTGATGACCCTAATTTGGTCCTCTAATTTCTGATATCAGTGTGCAAAAAATATTAGGTGCTGAATTAGAACCTGAAGTACAAAATCATCTTCCCACATGGGCCCGACAGACACTCTCCTCCGCAGGAGATAACATTGGAAATCCAGATGATCCAAGGAGAACCCGGTCTGATTTCCAAAGAGCAGGTATTGTGATCTCTTGTCATGATAATTTGCTGTCCAAAACTTTCTATTTGATGATTAGTTTAGACCCAAAATCCTACTACCATGCTCGGAAGGATTTGAGATGGCAAGTTGCCATGGATGAAGAGATGAATTCTCTTCAAAAAAACACTACTTGAGAGCTAGTTTCTCTTCCTCCAAGAAGGAAATTGGTTCAATGCAAGTGGGTGTTTCAGACCAAGTTTTCTGCTGATGGAAGCACCTACAAATATAAGGTAAGGCTGGGGGGAAAAGGTTTCTCTCAGGTCCAAGAGGTGGACTACCATGAGACCTTTGCACAGGTTGCAAAAATGGACTCCATCCGCCTAGTTTTGGAAATTTCAGCATCTAAGCACTGGGAAGTGCAGCATATGGATGTTAAGTCAACCTTTCTGCATGGATATATTCATGAGGAGATATACATGGAGTAGGTTGAGGGCTACATCACTGATCCATCTTTGTTTTGCAAACTAAAGAAGTCACTATACGGGTTAAAACAGGCCCCAAGAGAGTGGGATTCCAAGATGGATGCCTTCCTTCTCTCGCAAAACTTTCAAAGGTGTAGATCTAGCAGTATGATGGTCATTTGATTATTATTGTTTTATATGTTAATGAATTACTGGTCACAGGTAGCACAGTTTCTTCCATTTCAGCCATAAAAAATGCTCTCCACAATGCCTTTGAAATGAGTGATTTGGGGCTCCTAAAACAATTTTTGGGGCTTGAAATTGAGTAAAATTATGATGGGATAATGGTCACTCAGTATAAATACATATCAAACCTATTAGTCAAGTTTAACATGGCTGACTGTAGGCCTTCACCATTCCCTTTCCTTTCAGGGATCAGCCTTGAAGAAGGAAAAAACACACCTCCCATGGACTGCACTATCTATCGACAGTTGATTGGTAGCTTGTTGTACTTGACACATTCTCATCCTGATATCTGTTATGCCATGAATGATGTATCAATATACATGCAACAGCCTCATGATCTTCATTGGATGGCAGCCAAGAGGAGCCTCCAGTATATTCAAGGAACCAGGACCTTCGACATTCACTATGCTGCAGACTCCGAGCTAGAGCTGGTTGGATACACAACTTTCGATTGGGCAGATCATTCTATTGATTAGAAGTCTACTTCCGAATATTTATTCATGTTTGGTGGTGGCCCCATTTTCTGGTCTAGCAAAAATCAGGTTGCCATAACATTATCTTCAGTAGATGCCGAGTATCGAGGAGCAGTGAATGCTTGCATCCAAGCAGTTTGGTTGCAAGGCATTCTTTCAGAGTTTGATCTTGGTAGTACCTTGTCCACTATTCTCTTTTGCGACAATCGAAGTGCTATTAAGATATCCACAGATCTAGTTACTAGGTAGAGGACCAAGCATGTAGAGATCCACATGCACTATATCAGGGAGCTAGTGCATGACAGGACCATCACTCTGCAATGCTACCCGACTGATGAGAAGATTGCAGACATCTTCATGAAGAGCTTTTCAGAAAAGAAGTTCACTTACCTCTGTTCATTGTTGGGGGTGAGTTCATTAGGTTGATTCAGACTACTTTTAGTGTTCAGCTTGAGGCGGGGTTTTTCCCACTGGATTTTCCCTCTTTTCCTCACTTAGTTTGTTTTTGAGCATTGTTTCATTTTCAGCATTGTACAGGGTAACCTATGGCCTTAGTTGCCAGGGACCTAGATTTTTTATGCATTTTATGTTTTTTACTCCTCCTGAGTATAGCTTAAGGGGGGATTTTGGAGACATTTACCACCATACACACTCTTTTTGGTTAGTTTGTCCTAGTTAAACCACTATCCTAAGTATTATTGACTTAATTGACATTAGAGAAGCACTTGATGACATCAGCTAGTTCACACCCACGCCTACCTTCAGTCAAGGAGGCTAACTTAGCCTTCTCCTACTTTCGAGGAGTCTATCTGGAGCACTCCGGGGGTGATCTAAGTGTCTTTAATGCCCCATATTGCTAACTGGTGGTTACAATCAGTTAAACAGAGCAGTGAAGGTGCTCTCCTTCATTAAATTGATTATTTATTGATTAATTAATGAACTGGAGTCAACAGAGGCACCTCCAACCACTTTTGATGTTTAGTTACACTTCAGTTAACCTCATCGGGGTTCATTAGAGTCATTGAAGTGCTACCACTTGTTATTTGGTTTGCTGTGACATGTGTCTGACCTACTTTGCATTAGACTTAGTCATTTATTGTACTCTAAATTCAGTTAGGGCTCAGTTAAGTCAATTAGGGTTTTGATCAGTGGTTAACTTGAGTATTGACTATGGATTACATTTAGTTAAGCTAGATTCACTCATTGAATTTGAATGACCTCCTTGGGGATTCGAATTGCTTTGTCATTCATGCTTGCAGCATGATATTGTATTGTATTACTCATTCTTTATTTGAATATACAGAGCAGCTACTCATTTTGTAGCCCTATTGCACCATTTTCATGACTTATTGTTATTAATCTTTGATGAGACTTATGTTCAGTCCCTATATTACTGTCCAATATTAATAATATAACACATATAAAATTGTTGTATTATTTGAATTATTGATTATATAGGAAAATAAAATTAGTTCATGGTTGTTGAATGTTATGCAGAAGATGACTTGTCAGTATATTGGATATAATTGATTTGATATATTACTGTGGGATGTAAAGTAGTGTATATGGTTGCAATCTCTCTCTTTCTACAATGCAAATTATTTTTGTTGGCCTCTTGCATTGGCGTCTAGAACCATAAAATGTTTCCATACTCAACAACTCTTAACTAGCACTAATCTTCCTGGAATAAATACTGCATCGACATTGTGATTGGCATAAAAAATGTCAACATAGTGTAGTCAATGTGACTACCAAAGATGTGGACTTAACCTTCTAGTAGGTGCTAGAGCGTAGAAGACAAACACTTAATCACTAAATTGTTGGTAGAAATTTCCACTGTTAGTTCATTGAAACAAACAGGTGGAAATGTATCTTGAACTATGTTAAATCTAGTGTGATTTTGGATGGGTCGAGGATAGATCCATAGCTTTTGGTTCTTGTGTTTGTATGACCAACCCAACTTGTTCGTTATGGCTTCAAGTTTGCTGGGTCATAAAATAATTTATAAAGTAGTAAAATTGTTTAGAAGGATGATTGTTTATATAAAGTTTCATCTTTGTTAATAAAAAACCATTCATAAGGATGTTTGTTTATGCTTTCATCCCTAAGCCACACATGTAATGAAATATTTTATTTATTTTATTATTGTTATTTTTTATTTTCCTTTTTCTCAAAGAAGGGATAGTTATGGTGTATGATAAAGTCAATAAGTAATAGTGTTTAATAACAACTCGATAGGAATATATTTAAAATCAGAAATAAATGCATGAAGAAGAAGAAAAAATGATTACAATTAATAATGAAAAAATTATTGTAAACAAAGTTACGAATTAAACATACTTATTCATGATTCTCGACTTCTGTTTTCCACATTTCGCAATGCGGAAAGTGGAAATCGGGAAATAAGATTAAAAAATATGAGACAAAGATTTTTTCGATTTCTGCATTTTGCATTGCGGAAAGCGGAAGTTGGAAATACATAAAGTTTTATTACAAACTTGTAACTTTCAATTTTCGTGTTCCGCACTGCGGAAAGCGCAAGTCGGGAATCATGAATAAGTATGTTTAATTCGTAACTTTGTTTGCAATAATTTTTTCAAATGTCTTAATTCTAATAATTTTTTCTTCTTCATTATATTACACAATTTATATATTAATTTTTAAATATATCATTTAATATTTAAACAGATTCAATGCAAGAATGAAAATTAGAATAACTTTTTGTATTCCAATTAATGCAAGATTAATCATTTATTTAAAATTTGTAGTTCAGAATACAAAATTTAAATTTATCTAAAGCCATATTCAATGCAAATCGGAAGGACGACAAGATTGTATTAAAGTTTTATTTTATTTTTATTTTATTGAATGAAGTTAATTTGGTGCTAACGATCCACATGATTTTTTTAAAATCTTGTTGGGGACATTCCAAATCTAACCATACATAACATTGTAGTATTATTTGAATTATATAACGCATAGCAAATTGTTGTATTATTTGAATTATTGATTATATAAGAAAATAAAATTAGTTTAGGGTTGTTGAATGTTGTAAAAGATAACTTGTCAGTATATTGGATATAATTGATTTGATATATTACTGTGGGATGTAAAGTAGTGTAGATGGTTGCAATCTCTCTCTTTCTGCAATGAATATTATTTTTGTTGGCCTCTTGCATTGGCGTCTAGAACCATAAAATGTTTCCATACTTAACAACTCTTAACTGCCACTGACCTTCCTGGAATAGATATTGCATCGGCATTGTGATTGGCATTAAAAACTTCAACACAGTATAGTCAGCGTGACTACCAACAATGTGTACTCAACCTTCTAGTAGGTGCTAGAGCTTAGAAGACAAACACTTAAGCACTAAATTGTTGGTAGAAATTGCCACTGTTAGTTCATTGAAACAAACGAGTGGAAATGTACCTTGGAATACGTTAAATCCAATGTGATTTTGGATGTGTCGATGATAGATCCATAGCTTTCAGTTCTTGTGTCTATATGACCAACCCAACTTGTTTGTTAAGACTTCAGGTTTGCTAGGTCATAAAATAATTTATGAAGTAGTAAAATTGTTTAGAAGGATGATTGTTTATATAAAGTTTTGGCTTTGTTAATAAAATCGTTCACAAGGATGCTTGTTTATGCTTTCATGCCTAAGCTAGACATGTAAGGAAATATTTTATTTATTTTTTCTTTTTCATATTCTCAAAGAAGGGATAGTTATGGTGTATGATAAAGTCAATAAGTAATAGTGTTTAATAACAACTCGATAGGAATATATTTAAAATCAGAAATAAATGCATGAAGAAGAAGAAAAAATGATTACAATTAAGAATGAAAATATTATTGCAAACAAAGTTACAAATTAAACATACTTATTGATGATTTCCAATTTCCACTTTTCGCATTCCGCAATGCCGAAAGCAGAAATTGGGAAATAAGATAAAAATATATGAGACAAAGACTTTTTTGATTTCCGCATTCTGCACTCCGAAAGCGGAAGTCGGAAATACAGAAAGTTTTATGACGAACTTGTAACTTCTGATTCCCGTGTTCCGCACTCTAGAAAGTAGAAGTCGGGAATCATGAATAAGTATGTTTAATTCGTAACTTTGTTTGCAATAATTTTTTCATTCTTAATTGTAATCATTTTTTCTCCTTCATTATATTATGTAGTTTATAGATTAATTGTTTAATATATCATTTAATATTTAAATAGATTTTGTATTCCATATTTGAAAAAAGCTTCCAAGTTAAATGGTGGAAGTCGGAAATTCAGAATGTTTTATTATGAACTTGTAACTTCCAATTTCCGTGTTCTGCACTGCAGAAAGCAGAAGTTAGGAATCATGAATAAGTTTGTTAAATTCGTAACTTTGTTTGCAATAATTTTTTCATTCTTACTATGTAATCATTTTTTCTTCTTCATTATATTACACAGTTTATAGATTAGTTTTTAAATATATCATTTCATATTTAAAAGGATTTTGTATTCCAGATTTTCGTATCTTTTATTAAAATCTTGTCTAAAAATTGCAATAATTACATTTTCAGCAACTGATTCTAACAAAATTCCGGGGAAAAAAATAGTTTTAGTTTTTTTCCATATACTGCCTTGGTTGTTCTTTATTTCAAATTATTGTTGTGGAGGAATGCAAGAGAATGCTTTCGAATGCCAATTCATGCTATTGAATTGCCATTTATTTGTAGATTTTAAGCAGTGGCTTGGTTACAAAAGAAACCCGCAAAAATCTATGGAAAAAACAACCATTGCAAATCTTGTCAACGTTGAGGAAAAAACAATTATTCATTATTAAATATTAATCATTGAAATCTAATGAGACATAGATTCAAGCTGGAGAAACTTCAAACACATCAGAAATCATAATGGAAACAATGGAAAAAAAATAATTAAAATAAAAACTCATTAAAAAAACCCTTACGCAGTACCTCCCATTACATATTGGCGCATGAGTAGCCAAACTGAGTATGGAGGGATGAAAACACCCCACTCTGGCCAGAATCTGGTAAATAATTTTTTTTGTAGTCTGCCCAGAATTAGGTAAATAAATTTTTTTCCATCTAGGAAATCCTTTCAGTTGTTCACCTTACAATTTTTGGCATCTTGAACCATAATTCCATGTTGATTGATAAAAACATGAAAATAGGAAGAAAAAAAAACGGTGTGAAAAAACTGTGTAAAAAATGGAAAATAGGAAAAACACGTGTTGAGAGACAATTGGTTAGGAAGACGAGGAATCTATTGAGACCATGTCTCCATTGTGAAACTCCTTTGGCATAATTAAATAATTAAATAAATTAATACCAATAAATAAAATAAAATACCAATATGTTATACCTATCTTAATGAAGAATGCTGGTATTAAATTTAGTACTGAAAAAATATACCTTGGTTTGGTCTCGAAATAAGAGAAATGGTGCGCTGATAGCTAAGTAAGAATTTATGATAAGAAAAGTCAACAATTTGGAGCATACCTGGTGGTCTGAAGGATTGTGGGAATGTCACATTCCTACCAAATTGAAGTCCTTTTGGTGGCCAACACTTAAGGACAAAATCCTCACCTGGAAAAATTTATTGAATAGAGGATGGTAGGGACCAAGCTTCTCTTTTTTGTGTAGAATTGAAGGTGAAAATAGATTCCATTTGTTTGTTGAATGTTCCTTTTGTCTGGATGTTTGGAGAATTATTAAAGATTTTATTAGCATCGGTACTAATTGGGGAGAAGGTACTTTAGAGAACTATTTTCACATCTGGTTCATTTATGAAGATAACTTTAAACTTCTTCCCATCTTCATCTCCCGGTCTATTTGGAATGGTTTCACCTTTGAGCTGGCTTATCATACCTCATACCGAGTGCCCTTCTGGCTTCAAAAAAACAACTCAACAACATTTTTACCATTATTACGCTCATTGGGTGGGTAAAGATATTAATATACTTGATACATTTTAAAGTTTAAAGTTTCGGATATAGTTTTTTAAACCATGGAACAACGTACAAGCCAAATATACCAATAACTTATAACTTATAAATTATTAATATTTTAAAAATAATAAGTAAAAAAAATACAATATCTCTTATAACAACTCCTTAAAGAACATCTAACTTTGACCTCCTTAAAGATTATTGACAAGACCTCCTTAGTCCTTCCAATCACGACAATTGCCAGCTTCCCCATTTCCTATGCTATTTGCCATAAAACTTTTGATGGTGGCCTCGTTATTAATTATTTAGAGACCCACCATCGACCGACCTGATGGCAGGTATTTAAATGCCTTTTCTCAGAATTCTTTTTTTAAATGAAGTGTTTTGATAGAGGTGCATCAATGTACAATGATGTAGAGGTGAATGATTGAATAAATTTTAAATTTATGAATCTTTCTAAATGAATCTTTGGATGGGGGTGCTTCAATGTCCAATCATGTATTGTTAAATGATTCGATAAAAGCAGTGATAGTTTAGATCAACGACTCAGTAAGTTTAGTTTTAAAAAAATAAAAAATTTAAAATAAAATTTAAGTAAACAATTTATTAAAAAAAAACATTTTTTTATTATTAATCTTGATTGAATTCAGTGGTTTATACAAATTTTAGATTCAAGGATTTAAACAAATTTTAATTAATTAGGTATAGTAATTGTTATTTTTGAATCAAGTTTTTCTTAATAACAAATAATAATGTTGTTTTTGGTTAAAAATACTTTTCTTAATAACAAAGAATAATGTTTTTTTGGTTAAAAAACTTATGAACATGTGATGATAAAACGTATTTTTCACGCTTAAAAAGGTATTTTTCAGGCTTAGTAAGGTTCGCTTATTTTAGCCTGACAAGTTTTTTTTGAATGATTATAATTTTAAATTTTATGGATAAATGGATGAGGTTTTGGTTGTTTTATGTATTTTCATAATTTGTTTTTTCAAAGATAGAGGTGGATGAGGTTTTTGTTGTTTTTATGTAATTTCATATATAGAGATGGCAATGAAGCTATTAATAATATTTTTGGGTTGAATTTTAGAATGAGTAATTTATGGTTTTAGTTTTGAGTAGTTTGAACAAATTTTTGGTAGTTACAATTATTGATAGCTTTAATTCAAGTTTTTTCTTAATAACATAGAATAAGAAAATCCACTTTTTAGCACCACAAGTTAGCACCATTTATAGTTTATGGTGTTAAAGCGGTGCTATTAGTACCACATACAATTTTGTGGTGTTAATGTAGTGGTATTAGCACCACTTACAATTTGTGGCGTTAAGGTGGTGGTATTAGCACCACATATATTTTGTGGTGTTAAAATGGTGTTAATGTTTATTGAAAATTATGTTTTTACTCATGTGTATTAAGAGAAATGCCATGTTGGCAAGTACCATAAAGTGATGCTCATAATTATTTGTCACATGGACATATACATGTAGGATTTATTTATGAGGATTTTCACCATAAACACAACCATTATGATCAAAGTCATTAGCTAAAACAGATGACCTCTCAAGGGGATATTTGACCTCAAAATGGTGGTGTGGACACAATTATGATTATTTAAGCATAAGGTTTGTTCACAAGGCCTTGAACATGGTGGATGGAGGAAACCTAGGCCTCAAGCCCGAAGGGATATTTTGTGCTTCCAATGCTAATAACAATGCATTGAACAAAAACAATGACCTCTCAAGGGGATCCTTCACTTTCAATAGATCATATTGGAACCGTTATGGTATTTTGAGAACTATGTGTATGTATTGAGGGATAAAACATGATAGAGTGATGGAACATTAGTCGTAGTCCTAAAATGTATCCTTTGAAACTCAAGGGGCATAAATAAACCCTTAACCTTCCACACATGGCCTCTATGTAGGATATTTGGCATTTAATTTGTAATATGGCACCATTAGAATATTTTTAGCACTAAGGATGGGTTGTGGGACCATATAAATGGTTTTGTGAGGAACTTGAGTCATAGTATCTAAAACAATCTTTTAGGTAGCCTGCTTCAAGAACAACACCTTGAACCATCGCACTCAAGCTCCTGAGAGTATTGTTTTCATCCATGTTGGGATATGGGTGGGTAGGGCCAACAACATCACACATGATCTCCTAAGATTATCCCTCGCCTCCAAGCGGACATATGGGCAACATTAGGAATTTTTGAGATCTAGGTTTATAAGGTGTTGAGGTATTAACCATGGTTGGTGTAGGAAGCTCATGTATTGGAAAACGAGTAGTTTTGAGGGGCATGAACACTTATCCCCCAAAACCAATCTCGTCACAGAGAATGGAGGGAGTACTCCGATAGGATGATATAGAATGGGCGGTAGAATGTTTGGTTACCTCTAGAAAACCCCCAGAAACCAACACATGACACCCAAGTGACATTCAGGCCTTGCTACAGAAGCATGGAAAGGTTTTTCGGGACCTTCCGTCAAGTAGACCACTAGACCGAGGCTTTGAACACATTATTGAGCTAGAGGAGGGGACATAAGCAGTCATCACCACTCCTTATTGGCATCCCAAAAGATACAAGGATGAGATCGAGAAAACAATCAAGAATTACTAGAGCTTGGATACATTCGGCCCAGTTCTATCCCATTCACGTCCTCAGTAGTATTGGTCAAGAAGAAGGATGGTACACTACGAATGTGCATCGACTATCGAGCACTCAACAAAAATAACATTAAGAACAGGTATCCCATCCCTGGAATTAATGAACTCATGGATGAACTTTGGGGAGCCAAATACTTCTCCAAGATTGATCTTCGCTTGGGGTACCATCAGATCCAAGTAAGGGACCAAGACATCTCCAAAATAGCCTTTCGATGTCACTATGGTCACTATGAGTTTTTGGTCATTCCTTTTGGACTTACCAATGCTCCAGCCACTTTTCAGTCATGCATGAACCATACCTTCTGAGTTCAGCTATGTAAGTTTCTGCTAGTATTCTTTGATGACATCCTGATTTATAGCAAAACATGGGAGGAGCATCTGAAACACCTGGACGAAGTACTGAGCATTCTAGAAGAACACTCGCTTTACGTGAAAATGTCCAAGTGTGAATTTGGCATGAAGGAAATGTTGTACCTAGGGCACATAATCAATAAGGAAGGAGTATAGGTTGACATGGAAAAAATCCGAGCTATCAGAGATTGGCCCGTGCCAAAAATAGTCACAAAATTAAGAGTTTTCTTAGGACTGTGCACCTATTACCAATGGTACATTAAGGGATTCTCCCAATTTGCAGCACCCCTCACAGATCTCACAAAGAAAGGAGCATTCACATGGACAGACTTAGCACATAAAAATTTTGAGGAGATGAAAGTTATCATGAGTTCTTGTCCAGTTTTGGCATTACCAGACTTCTCACAACCCTTTGTAGTGGAATGTGATGCCTCAGGGGAAGGGTTATGAGCAGTATTGATGCAAAATCATCAACCTATTGTATTTGAGAGCCGTAAATTGAAGAACTACGAGGGCCATTATTCCATATATGACAAAGAGATGCTAGCCATCCTACATGCTCTCACGAAATTCAGACAATACCTAGTGGATAGTAAGTTCAAAATCAAAACAGATCATAACAGCCTCAAGTATTTCCTGGAACAGAAGGAGTTGAATGAGCACCAACAGAAATGGGTCAGCGAAGTACAAGCCTACGATTTCGAGATCGAGTATGTAAAATGTAAGAATAATGTAGTAGTTGATGCATTATCCAGGCGTCCCGCCTCACTATCTCTCAGGAGTATACCCATAGATTGGAGGGCACTTCTCTTAGTAGAATACTCCAAAAATAAATTCACTTGCAAATTATTGGATGAAAAATTCAGGATGACAGGTACAATATTGTTGATGACATCATCATTTACAAGAACAGGATATACCTCGTCCCAGAATCCACGTTGAGTAAAAAGATCATTTAGGTAGCACATGACTCTCCATTATTAGGACATCAGGGTTTCTTGAAGACCTATAGACAGATTCGAGAGAGGTTCTCATGGAAGGGCCTCAAGGGGGAAGTTATGCAGCATGTATGGGAATGTAGCATCTGTCAACAGAATAAAGTTGAGAACATCCATCCAGTAGGGTTGCTTTAGCCACTACCAATTCCAGAACAGAAGTGGGAAAGCGTCTCTATGTACTTCATTACAGGGTTTCCCAAGGTCCAAGGGCGAGATTGTTTATGTGTAGTAGTTGACAGACTGACCAAGTTTGCACATTTCTTTTTTATATCATCAGATTACTCTGCAGCTTAAGTACCTGAGTTATTATTCAGGAAGGTCTTCAATTTAGATGGGTTACCTAAGACCATTGTCAGTGATCGAGATAGCAGATTCACAGGTGCCTTCTAGAAAGAACTATTCAGATTAGTGGGGACCTAACTGGCTACCAGCACGATTTATCATCCCCAGAGCGATGGACAAATTGAAATAGTCAACAAGTGGATTGAAGGATATCTGAGGAACTACGTAACAGGGCAACATCGAACCTGGATCAAATGGCTACACTTAGGGGAGTATTGCTACAATACTACCTATCACATGTCTATTAGGGTGACTCCTTTTAAGGAATTATATGGCTACGAGGCCTCGGAATATGCAGAGTTGGAATTTAGGGACAGTAGGGATCCTAAGGCAAATGATTGGATACAGAATAGTCAAGATATTCTTAAAATCTTGAAGGAAAACTTACAGACAGCCTAGAATCAGCAGAAGTTATATGCAGACAAACACAGGACTGAGCGGAGCTTTGAGGTAGGGTATTTAGTATACTTAAGGCTCCAACCTTACAGATAGTCTTCGCTTAAGAAGAAAGGAGCAGAAAAGTTAAAACCTCGCTTCTATGGACCCTACAGAATAATCAGAAAGGTGGGAGAGGTGGAATATGAACTAGAACTACCACAAGAAAGTAAAATTCACAATGTGTTCCATGTGTCCAACCTGAAAAAGACCCTTGGGCAACACATTGCTCCGTCAACAGAATTACCTCCTTTATATGATGAAGGACTACTGATACTGATTCTTGAACGGATCATACAGACTAGAGAAAGGAAACTTAGGAACAGGGTAATTAGGGAATACTCGGTTTAGTGGAAGGAACTACCATTAGAGGATGCCACATGGGAAGGTGAACAGGTATTGCAGCATCCCATTTTGCAGTTGCTTGAGTACAAGCAATCTCAAGTGGGGAGGACTGTAATGTCCTCATTTGATTAGACATTGAGGACCAAAACTGCTAACCTATGTGATTCTTGTGGGTTCGAGCAGTTACTGATAGTTAGGGAATCATCTAAGACTGATGCCATCTATAGAAAATCTAGGGAATCATCATGTTATCACCATTAGGTCAAGAAGGGCGACCAAGGCCAAAGGCCACCATCATGCATGCCATCTAAGCATTATTTAATAATGCATGCACTCATTTAAGTCTCCATGCGCATGCATGCAAGTCAATTGCAAATTAGAAAATAAAGTGACCTAATTAGGTCAAAGATTAGGGTTTTTGTAGTTGAAAGTTATAAAAGGAAGTTAAAGTGAAGGGAGACTCACTTTTGATGATTATTATTTTGGAGCTCTTGAATAGAAGCACGACGTGCAGCACAACAGTTGGGGTTGGAGACGGCGTCTTCAGGTAGCGGGGTTTCGGCAGTGGGCTATCTGCCCTAGTCTCATTTAGGGTAAGCCATACAGGTTCACCATTTGCTCTTCCATTCATTCATAGTTATCCAGTATACTACAGAGATTGTTGCAGGGGCACGTGTGTAACCGTAAGGGGTTTTCAGCCATAAATCCCTAATCATTTGCTGGGTCTTCAGATCTCAGTTTTACTTCACAACCCAGGCGCCATTCTCATCATCGACGTCTTACTCAAGTACCCGGTGATTATCATATCCTATCCTCATCTTGAGCAGTTATCAGTCATTTCAGGATCAGGGGAGCATGAGCAGCTGCACCTCTAGAACAATTTGCTAGCCTACCTAGAGATATCAGAACTTCCGCATGAGCCAGGCATTCTCTCCGGAATGGGAAGGCTATCAGCCCTGCAAATCAACAGCTTCATCGGACACCTCCTTCACTGAAAATGTCAGCCTTAGTTGATTTGGGGTTTGTACTGCTGGGGCTTCACCAGAAGCAAAAGATATCAGTTCATCTCCAATTCAGCTCTTGATGAATGCATACTCTCTTAGGAGTAGTCCATCCAGATTATCAGTGGTAAGTGTTCATTCTATCCCACAAACCCTAACCCTAATTTTTGCTATAAAATAGGGATTTTTGCATGCCCAGTTGTATCAACATATTTGCTTAGAATTAGAAAATATCGAGATTTGGGATATTACACATAACGTTACAAGATATACCCATAACTTTATGTAACATTATGTAACATTACATAACGTTACAAGATCTCCCCCATACTGGGATGTAGAGCGCGTCTCGGCGCAATAATTATATGGTGACATCATAATATGTGAAAAATAGTATAATCATAAAATTTTAAGTATATTTAAAAAGAATAGTAATGGGGATCTTATGAAAATGATTTAAAAAATTATTAAAATAATTTGATATATTTACATGATAAAGATTTAAGGAGATATTGTTGAATATAGTTATAGAAATAGTTTTGTACACCGATTAAACAAAATTACATTCTGTAGATACACTAAAAAGTGTATTTTTTGAAAGAGTAATACAAGTAAATACTACATGACTAAAATGAGTTTTGCATAGTTATATTTATTTTAATTAATTAGATATAGTTATTGTTATTTTTGAATCAATTTTTCCTTAATAAGAAGTAATAATGTTTTTTTGGTAAAAAAACTTATGAACATGTGATGATAAAAGGTTTTTTCAGGCTTACTAAGGTTCGCTTATTTTTGCCGGACAAGTTTTTTTTTGAATGATTATAATTTTAAATTTCATTGATAATTGGATGAGGTTTTGGTTGTTTTATGTAATTCCATAATTTGTTTTTTCAAAGTTAGAGCAGTGGATGAGGTTTTTGTAATTCCATATATAGAGAGATGGCAATGAAGGTAGTATTTTTGGGTTGAATTTTAGAATGAGTAATTTATGGCTTTAGTTTTGAGTAGTTTGGACAAATTTTTGGTAGTCAGAACAATTTTTAATATTTTTAATTCAAGTCTTTTTTTAATAACACACAATAAGAAAATTCACTTTTTAGCATCACAAGTTAGCACTACTTATAGTTTATGGTGTTAATGTGGTGCTATTAGCACCACATACAATTTTGTGGTGTTAATGTAGTGGTATTAGCACCACTTATTATTTGTGGCGTTAAGGTGGTGGTATTAGCACCACATATATTTTGTGGTGTTAAAATGGTGTTAATGTTTATTGAAAATTATGTTTTTACTCATGCATATTAAGAGAAATGCCATGTTGGCAAGTACCATAAAGTGATGCTAATAATTATTTGTCACATGGACATATACATGTAGGATTTATTTATGAGGATTTTCACCATAAACACAACCATTTCAAAAATAATTATTTTGTAAATAAATAAATTTAATTATTTAGATATTCTTTTCATTCAACTAAATGATCAAAACAAATTTATCCGTTTTTGCACCACAATCCCAAGAAATTCAATTGCTTATTTTTACACTATTTAAACAAATAAATTCATGTGATTTAAATTAATTATTCATTTTAATACCATTTAAAAAATAAATACTTAGGATTCTTAATAAAGACAAAAAATAAAAATAACAATTTTTAATTATTAACGTTATGAAGTAGCAATAAAAATTATTTAAATTTAAATTTGATTATTCAATTGAAATTTCTATGTTTAACTTATTACATTTGTTGATGGACATCATTATAATTATTAGGTTTTAATCTCTAGCTTAACTCCATATTTAGCACCACAAGTTAGCCCCACTTATATAATATGTTGTTAATATGGTGATATTAGCACCACTTACATTATATGGTGTTAAAGTGGTGATATTATTTGTTAATCTTATTGGAAATGGCATGCAACATCATATATGTTAATTAGAGAAGCAGTGCACTATACTTTCACAAGTACAATAAGGTTGTAATAAGGCCTTTTCCACATTAAAACTTACAAATAAACTTTAATTATGAAACAAATTCACAAGTAAATATTTTTCTAAATAACCAATTTGAAATATATGCATTTTACAAAATTATTATTGAATTATCATGAGTGATAATCAATCTTAATTTATCACGCTTGTGAAGATGGTGATAAAAGTGTTTTGAATTGGAATTTAATTGTTTGGATGATACTTTTTTATTAATAGTAATAATTAATTATCAAATTGTTTGATGGGTATTAGTTCCATTAGGAAGGTTTGTGCATTATATAGGGTCTTGAGGCCCTAGACACGATTAAGATAGGAAACTTATACCTTAAGTCTTATAGGAATATTCTGAACATATATGGCCAATTAAAGCACCTCAAAACATTATGCATGGATTTGTGAGGGTATTCTTAGACTATATGTGTGGATATGAATCCTACTATGAAATTTTGATAAGTAGAGATGGGACTAGGAATCATTTACATGGATAAGGGAGGAAACCAAGCACTAGGCACTAAATGATACTTTTAGGGATTAAAGTCTAATAGAGATGTAGACACCTCCAACCACAAGACATGACTTCTCAAGGGGATCATTGGCCCTAGAATAGAGATATGGGTGAAATTTCCAAGGTTTTAAGGACTAGGCATGGGCCTTGGGGCCCTAGACATGGACAAGGAATGAAACTTGGAATTTTTATCCTGAATGAACTATTTAGAAATGTGTGGTAGAGAAAGACACTTCAATTAACTATACAAGACCATTTGAGGGTATCCTTGGTATATAAGTTGAGATACCAATTCCATTAGGTGGAACTAAGAAATAGACATGGGTCTCGATGCATTTGACATGGTCAATGGAGGAAACTTATGTCTTAGGCCCTAAATGCACATTATATACACCCAAGGCCCATATCAGTGGATTGAATCACCACACATGACCTATTGGGGGGATCTTCCACCTCTTAGTGGGGATATTAATTACATTATTTTGAATAATAGATATGGGTCTAAGGATTATGAACACAATATACAAATAAAATATTGAATTTACGCCCTATAAGAAACATTTATGCATAAAGGCCTAAGAACAACACATCAACCAACCACAAATGACCTCTAAAATATACCCTTCACCTAATAGTGAGATGTTGATGACATAAATAAGTTGTTCAATATTATGTATGGGTGTTGGAGCTAAGAGAAAGGTCGGGGGAGAAAACCTAAAACTTAGGACATAAATGAGGCTTATAGTTATCTAACTCTTACAACAACAACTATAGCTACAACATAACACTTCTCAAGGGTCTTGTATTTTATGTGGGGATAAGGGATCCATTGGAATATTTTGAGTTGTAGGTATGAATTTCAAGGAATTTGACATGGTTTGGGGAGGAAATGTGGGGATATGTCTCCAAATTAATAGTATAGGTACTCATATTCATCAACAATACCTCAAATCAACACCTAAGACTTCTCAAGGTTATCCTCTCCTTAAAGTTGGGATACAAGTTCCATTAGAACATTTTGGATACTAGGTATGAGTCTCTATGACTTGAACATGATTGAGGAAGGAAAGCTAGGACTTATTATGTAAACTAAAGTTATATGCACTTAGGTTGAAGAACAATGCTTTGATTAACCACACATCAACTTGTGAAGCATATACATGGATCAAGTATGTGTCTTATGACCTTGGGCCTTGGACATGGTTGGTAGACAATGCTTGATCCTAATCCATTAAATGCATAATAATAGAATATAGGCTCGAGAATGATTCCTTTAGCTAAAACACATGACCTCTCAAGGGGATATTTGACCTCAAAATGGTGGTGTGGACACAATTATGATTATTTAAGCATAAGGTTTGTTCACAAGGCCTTGAACATGGTGGATGGAGGAAACCTAGGCCTCAAGCCCGAAGGGATATTTTGTGCTTCCAATGCTAATAACAATGCATTGAACGAAAACAATGACCTCTCAAGGGGATCCTTCACTTTCAATAAATCATATTGGAACTGTTATGGTATTTTGAGAACTATGTGTAAGTATTGAGGGCTAAAACATGATAGAGTGATGGAACATTAGTCGTAGTCCTAAAATATATCCTTTGAAACTCAAGGGCCATAACTAAACCCTTAACCTTCCACACATGGCCTCTATGTAGGATATTTGGCATTTAATTTGTAATATGGCACCATTAGAATATTTTTAGCACTAAGGATGGGTTGTGGGACCATATAAATGGTTTTGTGAGGAACTTGAGTCATAGTATCTAAAACAATCTTTTAGGTAGCCTGCTTCAAGAACAACACCTTGAACCATCGCACTCGAGATCCTGAGAGTATTGTTTTCATCCATGTTGGGATATGGGTGGGTAGGGCCAACAACATCACACATGATCTCCTAAGATTATCCCTCACCTCCAAGTGGACATATGGGAAACATTAGGAGTTTTTGAGCACTAGGTTTATAAGGTGTTGAGGTATTAACCATGGCTGGTGTAGGAAGCTCATGTATTGGGATATATAGTAAATGTTTAGGCCCAAATGTCTAACAATGATGTCTCCAACCACAAAAGCTAACATAGTGAGGGGAAATTTATCCTTATAGTCAAAATATGGGAACTGTGATGTAGTTTTTGAGCATCACCTATGGGTCTTAGGGCCCTAGAAATGGTTAAGGAATGGAAATTGGGCCTTAGGACCTAAAGTAAGCTTCTAGGTATCTATAACTAAGAATGACATGTTGAACAACTACAATAGACCTTTGGCCTATGAGTGGGATTTTTTGTGGCATATATAAATTTAAGACTAATTATAGATGTGAACACATTGGAAATGGTCGGGGAGAAACATGGGAGAAAAGAGTGGGACTTAGGTCCTAAAGGAAATTTTAGGCATCTTTGGCTAAGAACAATTCCCACAACCACCACACATTACCTCCCAAGAGCATATTATTCATCTAAGTGGAGATATCACTACCATTAAACGTGTTTGATAACCTCGTATGGGTCTTGGGTTCCATAGACATGCTTTATGGAGAAACATTGGACCTTAATCCTTGAATTTTTTTTTTTATGAATCAGTGGCCAAGAAGAATAACTTGACCAAACAAACAAGGATTCTTGAGAGTATATTTAGTGTTCGAGTAGAGATTTCTATGTCATTAGATGGTTTTGAAGAGTATTTAGGGGTCTTGAGGCTCTATACATAATTAACAAAGGAATCACATGCCTTATTTCCTAAAGGAATCTTTTAGGTATCAAGAGCCATGAATAATATTTTAAAGAAACACACATCACCAGATTAAGATATCCTTGGCCTCAAAGATAGAATGTCATTAAATTTAGGAGGTTTTGAGAATTAGATATGAGTTAAGGGGCCTCTACATTGTCAAAGGAGGAAAACCAAGACTTATCCTTTAAAGGAACCTATAGGCATGCAAGGCTGATAATAATGTTTAAATGTATAATACCTTTGGATGGTACGTTTTTTTCTCAAATTGAGATATGTGTGCCATTAGGATTTTTTTAACACTAGAATTTGGGTATCAGGGCTTGAACATGGAAATGGTTATAATCCATGAATTATAAATCCTCAAATCACCATACATGCCTTCGTAGGGGCATCCATTGTACCATGTATCTAATCCTTGTAGCATTGGGGCCTTCAACATGGCTAGTGGAGCATACATGAACCTTTTCCACTAAAGCAATCTTGTATCCATCTAGGGGTAATAATGTTTCCTTAACCAACCTCACACAACCTCCTAATTTGTATAATTGGCACGAGGATGTTGTTACAGATGTGTGGTGTTAAGTAGTATGTACACGTCTTAATTCCTCGATAATTATGTTCCATGGAAGAAGACCATTTTATTGGTCTTAAATAAATTGTTGAGGGATCTAGAGCCATGAACAATTCCTAAAAGAATTTCTAGCTTTGAATCTTGAATCTTGAAGGTGTTCAGCATAGTATGGGGGAGATTTTAAGATGTTGTCACATAACATAACATAGCCCTATGTTACATTAGAATAATAATAATAAAATTAAAAAAATCATTTAGGCTCATAAAATTAGAATAAAATGAAAAGTAATTAAAAAATCTATGTTGCTTTATAAAATAAAAAATTAAAACCAACATAGATCCATCATAAACCTTTATTGAGCACCAAAGGGATGGAAATTCTTGAGGTGTAAATTCTTCTAAACATGTAAAAGTTACACCTAAGAAATTAATCCCTCGTGGTGCTTGGAAGATGTGGGTTTGCCATATATCTATGTTAGTTTAAAATTTGATCTTATATATGTGTGTTTGTGTGTGTGTTAGTTTAGCACTTTATTTTTATCTGGCTATGCTGAAATTGCAATTTCTACTATGGGAATGGATTTAACAAACTCTATTAACCTTGGGGTACCTTGATAGACAATTCCAACAATCCAAAACCACAATTTCAACAATTTCCACAATTTCCACATAAGTGTTGCAAAAATAACCACCAAAATACAAATGGTGTAGAATTTAACTTACTCTTTTAGAAAAAATAGAAATCTCTTTAAATAATTCAAGGTAGAAGATGAAATTATCCCGAAGGTGTGAAGATCTTGCTTGTCAAACAGTTAAGTAATATTGATTGTTATGCTTAATAATAATGTGTAAGAATTCCAATTACTAAATGCCAATCGCTGGAGATGTTGCTTCCCTCCAATTGTAAGATGTTATCCATTTACAATGCTACTCCCATCGATTTAAGAGGATCATCCTCCTCCAATGCTACTCCCATCAATTTAAGAGGATCATCCTCCTCCAATGCTACTCTGATTGATTTAAGAGGATCATCCTCCTCTTTTATAGAAGCAGGATATAACATTTTTAGAGTAGTGAATATAGCATTTCTAGTTGTTTTATGTAATTATATATACATAGAGATGACAATGAATCTATCAATATTTTTTTTTTGAATTTTAGAATGGGTAATCTAAGATTTTAGTTTTGAGTAGTTTGGACAAATTCTTGGTAGTTATCAAGTTTTTTCTTAACAACAAGTAACAATTTTTAACTTTGAATCTTGAATCTTGAAGGTGTTCAGCATAGTACGGGGAGATTTTAAGATGTTGTCACATAACATAACATATCCTTATGTTACATTACAATAATAATAAAAAGTAATTACAAAAATCCTTTAGTCTCATAAAATTAGAACCAAATGAAAAGTAATTAAAAAATCCATGTTGCTTTATAAAATAAAAAATTAAAACCAGCATAGATCCATGATAAACCTTTATTGAGCACCAAAGGGATGGAATCTATTGAGGTGTAAATTCTTCTAAACATGTAAAAAT
>LPNX010783893.1:216907-256902 GCA_001517045.1 Pseudotsuga menziesii | reverse complement strand
GTATATATACATATATACTATATGTATATGTATATGTATATGTATATGTATGTATATGTATATGTATATATATGTATATGTTAGTTTAGCATTTGATTTTTTTGGTCATTTTCCCATGAATCCAGCTATGCTGAAATTGCAATTTTGACTATGAGAATGGATTCAACAACCTTTATTAACCATGGGGCACTGTGATAGACAATTCCAACAATCCAAAACCACAATTTCAACATTTTCCATATAATGTTTGAAAAAAACCACCAAAATACAAATGGTGTAGAATTTAGCTTACTCTTTTAGAAACAACAAAGATCTCTTTAAATAATTTAAAGTAGACAATGAAATTAACCCCAAGGAGTGAAGATCTTGGTCATCAAACAATTAAGTAATATTGAAAACATTGATTGTTATGCTTAATAATAATGTCTATGCTAGATTATATATGTAGTATTGTCCCACATTGGTTATGTACATATATTGTCTGTATTATTAGCCTATATATATAGGCCTCTTCTGTACATTATAATTGTGATTCAATATACAACATTATTCTCAACATGGTATCAGAGCACAGGTTCTAAATTACCTTAAATTTTTTTTTTTCGGCATCTTATTCTCTTTCCGGCGCCACTAGTGTTCTTCGGCAAATATCTCGCTTTGTCCTTTTCGGCTCTCTCTCTTCCTCTTATAGTTTTCAACGGCTCAATATACTACTAGAAACCTTGGAAGATGACCGTTCCAGAGCCTCCGCACATAACCTCATCGGATTTTTCACACTCCGTCACGCGTCGCTCAAACTCCTGGACGTTTCGCCACTTCCGCCTCGCCACAGGCCGCCACGGTGGTCCATTCACTTTGATCCGGGGACTGTTTGTTAGATCAAGCTCCGACGAATCCAAAACAGGAGCCAGATCCTCCATCCCTCGCCGCATGTGCCTTCACGCGCCACTCCAAGATCCGCGTGTCAAATTCACGCGCTCATCATCTGCCATCCCTTTCACGCATGCTCCACACATGCCAGGTCTTTTGAAAGCCACGTCATCCCTAGCCACATCGGTAGTGCCACGTCAGCAGTTCTTTCTTCTCATTTTTTTTTTATCCTGATTTCATATTTGTGGTCTGTTTTTGCATTTGAGCCTTCTCGATGGCACAAAACGAGATTCTTCATTATGTTCAAACTGTATTGGATGGCACAAACTATATGGTGTGGTCCCAATCTATGTGTAGCTTTCTTAAAGGCCGCAAGATTTGGCTTTATGTGACTGGGGAGGTCAAAAATCCTCTTAAAGGGGCTTCTGAATTAGATGAGGCTTTCACCACTCGTCTTATTGATTGGGATAGCAAGCATCATCAGATTCTTACATGGTTCCATAACAGTACTATCCCATCTATTTCTATGCTCTTTGGATGCTCCTCGCTCCACTCATTTCTCAGTTGTCCTTCGCATTCTTCGCTACCTAAAGGGAACATTATTTCATGGGCTCTTTTTCTCCTCTCAGTCTTCTCTTTAGCTGCATGCTTATAGTGATGCTGATTGGGTGGGTGATCCGACAGATCGTTGCTCTACCACTGGTTATTGTTTCCTACTTGGCACTTCGGCTATCTCTTGGTGAAATAAGAAACAAACTGTTGTTGCTCACTCTAGCACCAAGGCAGAATATTGTGCTCTAGCTAACACTACCTCGGAGCTTCTTTGGTTACGATGGCTGTTACAGGATATGGGTGTCTCTCTTTCTTCTACTACTCCTGTATACTGTGACAACAGGAGTGCTATTCATATTGCTCATAATGATGTTTTTCATGAACAGACCAAACATATTGAGATTTATTGTCATTTTGTCCATCATCATCTTCTTCAGGGATCACTACATCTTCATTCTGTCACGTCCCGTGATCAGCTCGCAGACATCTTTACAAAGTCACATCCTCTAGGGCGTTTTCGTGATCTTGTGTCCAAACTCAAGTTGGTCTCTCGCACTCCACCTTGAGCTTGAGGAAGGCTGTTAGATTATATATGTAGTATTGTCCCACATTGGTTATGTACATATATTGTCTGTATTATTAGCCTATATATATAGGCCTCTTCTGTACATTATAATTGTGATTCAATATACAACCTTATTCTCAATAGTGTAAGAATTCCAATTACTAAATGTGCGTGTCTGTGTTGAAGACACTTATCTGCGTGACTGGAGGTGCTTGGGATTTAACAAGTTGGATTTTGGGTGGGGTGAACCTGTGACTGCAAGCCCAGTAAGTTGGCTCAAAGTTTGTTGTGGGCGATTGCATTCATGCATCCTGAGAGAATAGGAGCGGAGCAAAGATACTCTTTTCTGTCACACTCGCAGCATTGAAATCCCTCCACCTGGAAATGCAGAGTCTGGTATGAATTAGTAATTAGAGCTACAGTACTCCGGAATCTGGAATCTGGATTAGAGCTAGAGTTCTTTGGAATTAGTTTAATTTTTTTAGGGTTTTGTTTATTACTAGATTTATTATAGAATAGATTTATCTTAATAGTTGAAAGCCATCAAATATTTCTAATACAATTTTAGTGGTAACGATGAGTAAATGTGAACTAAATGTTTATGGTTTTAATATGTAATTCTATATAATGATTTTATATATATTTTTAATCTAAATTGTGTGGATATGTTATTTTTTATAAAGCATACTTGTCAATTCTAGATTGTAAACTCTAAGATGAAGTTTGAACACTATATATGTGGTTCTAAATGTATTTTAAATCTAAATTGAGTGGATATGTTATTTTTTATAGCATTTTATTATTTTTTATAAAGCATACTTGTGAGCTCTAGGATGAGCACTCAAAGATTTACACATTTCTTCCACATATTATTTTTTATAGCATTTTATTATTATTATTTTATAAAAGATATCTATCAGCTTTAGGATGAGCAAAAGACTTACACATCTCTTTCTACTGAGCTGTAAAATGTACTTTTTTAAATACAATCAGATTCATTATCTCACTTGATAAACATTTAAAATATTCTAAAAAGCACTCTCGAGCATGGATGAAATCAAAGGACCAGGAGTGATCAAATTGGAGTGGCTCTTTTATTTTAATTTGAAGATACATAGGACGAGAACTTGTAAACAAATTGTATTTTTATTAGTCACACTAACTAAATACATAGTTTGTTTCTCATATATTAAAATGCTAAATTCAATCAATCTTAATGTTCAAGGTTTAATATTCTCAAAGATTAATAATCTTTCACTTAAAGGTTATGTTCAGCCAACTTGTTATGTTCAACAATCTCTGCTAAATTCAATAAATCTTAATGTTCAAGGTTTAATATTCTCAATGATTAATAATATTTGACTTAAAGGTTATGTTCACTCAACTTGTTATGTTAAACAATCTCCATCTTCAACGTTAAGTTGAATTTATATTAATATTTTTATATAATGTATTTTTTAAATTTATATAAATTATGAGAATTAAAAGTTGTAATTATTATAACGAGCATATATTTAAATCTTACGTTCTATAAAGTGTCGAGAGGGATTAAATTTCTCTAGGTGCAAACCTCTTCTTAAGTATTGCACTCAAGGAGCTATCAGCTTTGGTGTCTCCTATATATAGCCATTGAATTGATTCAAACTAAAAGACACATCTTTTTATTTAAGGTCCACATATAATGTTTTTATTGTTAATGTCATATTATTTATGAACACATATAATATTTTTTATTATTTTTTATTTTGTTAGGCCCTCCTAAACCACGTACAAAAAAACAATGGGTTGTTTAGGAGGCCTTGCACATGGTCTTGAAACCATTTGCAAGGCCCTCGTAAACCATGTACAATAAATCCGACTTTACCAAAGGTTTAGAGAGATCCATTTTTAGAGTGCTAAATTCGACATTTAGATCTAAAGAGATTTAATCCCTATTTACTTTTAGTAAAATTAGATTGAAGATGAATTTATACTAATTTATTATTGAAATTACAGCAAAATACTCATGAGTAAACAATTCTCACTAGTGAAAGTATAAAACACAGACATAACCAAGTAGTTGAAGTTGTTGATTGAAGGTATAAAACACAGATATAGCCAATCCTATTGAAACTAGAGCAATCAAAGTTGCAGTTGCCTTCACCATGGAGCTTAATCCATAGGACAAAATCCCAATTTGATTTGTATCAGTTCACCATTGACAACATCAAGAACACACATCCAATTACAAAACCAAGTGCCTAGGAAAGGATTCCAATATGACCCATTGTCTACATTGTGAGGATCTTTGGCGTTGTCTATTATGATTGCTAATTAGAAAGCCCTATGCAATCAAGCTGGAGAAACATAAATGAACTGAATGATGCCACCTCAAAAACCAAAACAAAAATGAATTGAATGGTGCAACCTTAAAAACCAAAGGACTCTTAATAATGTGCTTTCCTGCATCACAATCACCATTGTGCTCTAGGATCTTCTACCCAGATGATGCTGCAGACAACTCAATGAATACATCAACTATGACCAATTAGTTCACACTCACCAGGAAATCTAGTGTTGTTCACACTCACTAGAAAACCTCACCAAGCTATCTTTAAAAAATCTGAAAATCAAAACATAGTATCCACATAGAAATATGTTATGAAGGTATCTTGCTCTCAAGATCATGAAACTAAATAGAAATTTTATGAATATGTGAATGAAAATAAAGCCAAAAAATAAACAATGTAATAAAATCTTTAGAAAATCCATAGAAATATCTCATATTAATGAAAATGTTTCTGTAAACCCTTGAAAAGCTTTGAAATACTGAAACGAGGAGATTTAGAAGCCTGAAGCTTATAAAATCGATTGATGTGTTGCCATCCCAGATGTCGCTTGTGGATCTCAATCAATATGCAGTATGAGCTTCTTCAAATGACATGAACTCCCCATAGCAATCTAATAATATAGATTGCCACTTAGTGGGAAGTTGGATTGAAACAGGCAGTCAATTAAATATATTTTCAAAATTAATTTGGTGGCTGTTGAAAAAGAAAACACTACTTTTACCAGCAAGCTAGTGGTCCACTTCATTCAAACAGGTAGACAGATAGTATGTTTTCTTGGTCATTTCATTCTTTGTCACCATTATCTCTTCCCTAGGTAACATATATTTTAATATATGGATGGCAGCGTGAGCCTGCAGCCAGATGGAGCACGCGGGCAAGTTGGCTGCGTGAGCCTGGTTGCGTCCACTAGTGGAAAATGAGAGATTAGTGACCAAAAAAATGACCAAAGTCCGCATATCAATGACCACTTTTGGTTTGGTGATCGCTGGTGGCTAATTTACGGTCTTTTATTACGTGACCAAAATGGGTCATTTTTATTTTGGTCATTTATAGCTTGTCAGTTTGTCATTAATTTGGTCATATATTTGGTCATTAATTTGGTCATATTTGAATCAATGACCAAATATATGACCACATTTATGACCAAATTAATGACCACATGGCAAACTAGAATATGACCAAATTTGTTCGCGTATTAAAAAACCGTAAATTAGCCACCAAAACAGTTTTTTGGTCATTCATATGCGAATTTTGGTCTTTTTTTGGTCATTTATATCTCATTTTTTGGTCACGTATCTCTCAATTTTTTGTTATTTTATATAGGAATTTTGGTTATTAATCTCATTTATTGGTCACTAATTTAGTGATTTTTAGGGGTTTTATGTGTGGTTATTATATTTTAGTAGTTTTAATGGTGTCCATTATTAATCAATATAATTTTTTAATATGATATTATGTTTAAATTAAAACGAGAATCATACATTATTTATCATCTAATACACATTTGAATTATGCAAATATAAAGTGCAACCATTAGGGATAATTTCAGGGGCGAAATTTAGCCCACGGGCTTTTTTTAGGGGGTTTTCTCCAAAAAATGATTCGCCATTTTGCATTTTTTGAAGCCCTATTTTGCGTAATTTTGATGGGGTAAACTTTTTTCACCCTAAAAAGCACCAAATTATTATATAAATGATATAAAATCCTTGGAAATTAAAATATTTTTTGAAAACCATTGCCAAACATTTTATTGTTGGCATGTTAAGAATTGGTAAGATTCACCAACATTTATACACTTTTAAATAAGTATGGTTCTTTAAAATCATCTCTGGCAACCATTTATGTTCTAAACCGCACAAATTATATTATATAAAATGTCAAGTATTACAATAAATGAGTTTTCTCAAAAACTATCTCCATATAACTTTACATGGAAATCATCTAGTATACCGATGACTTTTCAAAATATTACATTGGCTAAACCATCCCACTTGTACTTGGTTGCTAAGCCATACTTGGATCCCGTGACAGCTTCAAAAACATACTTAACAGCTTGAAATCCTCAACAACAAGCTCTTCATACTCAATGGAAAAGCATCAGCAACAGAATCTTCATACTCAATGGACCACTTTCTGAGCTTTCTATCTGTGCCTGTGCTTTTGTATCCGCACTGCACGTGCTTTTGATCTTTCTAAGCTTTATATCTGCACACGTGCTTCTATATCCACATTGCAGCAGCCTCCCTCTTCATGTTTTTACAAAGCTTGCGAGTAAGGTTACCTGAAAACAACACATGTTAAGCAATAAATTGTGTTGCTCGGTAAAAATAAAAAACAAATAACTGAAAAATGTACATAGTAATTTCACAAGATTTAACATAGCAAAAAGAAACAATTCCAACAAACAGTTATATATGTCCTTATTATAAAAAATACAAAAACACTTATGTTACCTATAAAGGAAGTCCAAATCCATTGTATTGCCTAGTAGCTCTTTCATGGATATGATGGCTTCCATAAAAGTTCAATACTTGACAACCTGATTGGGTTTTTACAAATATTCTGGGACATTACTAGTAGTTTTCATCTCCCTAAAATTTACTAGGAACCTTTATTTTAGTAAAAATGCGTCGGGTTACATACAATGGGATGCGGAATTATTTATCTCAAGAAAATGTTTTCAGAGTTGCAATCATCTCTTGGCTACTGAATTCTTCTTTATCATCACTTATAGTAAATGATACTATATTTGGACTTTGTGAAGGGAAAACATCTTCTCTTCCATAGCTGGAAGGAATCCTCCCCATCTTTTCACTTCCATCATTGGCGATCCCTCTCAATATCAGTGTCTTATGCAGTCCTCCAATCATCTCTTCATAGATTGTATCTCCTTTTTCCCCCAAAAACACATACATATTGGCTATATCCAAGCCCCATCGAACATACAAGTACCTGCAAATCACGAAATCTAACTTTTAGTAATACAGATCTCGCTCAACAAGAATTTATTGCATGGGCTCCATTTGAGATAGAAGTGCTTAACATGCACTCGCCAAAGACCAAATCCATCCAATTAAATTTAGAGGCAAAGAACTATCTATAATTTTATCACCTTAAAGCCTGAGATCTTGAAGCATGAAGAGGTAGCACACACAGTCGGGAACAATTTTGAGAGTAAAGCACATGGCATCTTAAACCTCTCATTCTCAATTGCCGTCTCATCTCATGTGCTTTGGGTGCCTGGAAAAATAGTACCCAAGTAAAATCTTAAAAATATGGCCAGAAGTGCTTAACATGCACTCGCCAAACACCAAATCCATCCAATTAAATTCAAAGGCAAAGAACTATCTAGAATTTTATCACCTTAAATCTTGAGATCTTGAACCATGAAGAGGCAACACACATAGCCGGGAACAATTTTGAGAGTAAAGCACATGGTATCTTAAACCTCTCATTCTCAATTGCCGTCTCAGTTCATGTGCTTTGGGTTCCTGGAAAAATATTACCCAAGTAAAATATTAAAAAGATCATAGGACTAATCAATATTCAATGATAGTCCTGAATCATGATTCTATTATACTAATAGAGAGTTGTCATGGCTACCAAATACTTGGAACAAATAAAGTTGGCTCTTGTACTCCTTTCTAAAAAATTGTTAGCAACGCCATTTTAATGTCATGCAATTGGAGCTAGTAAACAGGTGCCTTAATCAACAAACAATATTTTTCTAGATTTTCAGGAGGCTGAATACCACTCTTGTAGTGACATAGAACATATACCAGTTACTGAAAATGACATCTAGAATTGAAACTTACAGTGGATATATTATTGACTATATAGGCCAAGCAATGGGGGTTAGATGCTTCGGCATCCTCCACTAGGAATCGATAATTCTATGGACCTCTCAATTTTCTCATTCTTTTTTCTCAGCCCCTCTACACTCTAGCGATAATTGATATGAGAATCATAATATGGATTTGGTTATATGGGTGAATCTAGACTATCACCAGTTGTATATAGAAGTTGGCTCCCACTGCTGCAAATTATAGCATCAAATGCAGACAATTTTACTCCAATAGACTGAAGCACAGAAAGAGTTTCCAAAACTGTCAATGTAGTTGATAAGATGAATCCAAGAGATGGGAAGTTTCCAGTAGAGTGAACTGCATTTATAATATGTTGGATAATAATATCTAGTTTACTAACAAGGGGTTCTCCACTAGCATCATAGTAATCCATTGCAATATCAAATAGATGCTTTCTTCTCCTGAGAGGTAGTTGCCCCATAGAATTAAAGCTATCATTTCAATCGATATTTTGTTTTTCTTGTATCATTTTCTTCTCACAGTTTAGATTTATTGTTCTTAGCCTTCTCTATGATCATCCTAATGCGATCAAAAATACCCTTCCCATTATCTTCATTTTGAAGAAGCTTATCAAGTTCAATAGTGTTATTAAGTGAATTTGAGCAAGAAGGTTTATATGCATATAATGAGAGTCTAAGGGATGTATCTAGGTCATCCTTGAATGAACCGGTATCTGATTCAGAATCCATATTTTCATTGAAGTCATTTTCACTCTGTCATTGTCTGTGTCTCATTCTGCATTTGGAAATCCTTGACAAATATATTTCACAATGTTGTGGCCAAGAATAGAGATGAATGTTCTTCAGACCATTTTGCCTGCATTCATTCTAGAGGTTCTTATCAGCTACGAGTCTGTACAAAGTAGCGGCAATTTCCTTGTGATTATGCAGATCTACCAGCAAACTATTCTTCAACGTCTGCACAAGAATGAACCAATTTGTAAGAAAAAATCAGAGAGTGATTGATGACATTAGATCCAATCATACTTTTAGTTTTGAAGGTAGAATTTTTAATATACCTGTTTAATGTTTGCATGTCCTCCATTCTGTGGCAACCATAAGAAATCCATGTGCAACTTCCTGCATTTAAACAAAGTGGGAGAATGACATGCTTTATTCTTTTTACACAACCAAAAATGCTTTTAGATCAAATTGTTAGGTCAGAGACCTTGATATTTTGAATCATAAAAATCTTAAAATATTAAATTATTCAAAATCATTTCATCTTAAAGATCAAATTTTCTGTCAATAAGAAGAGCAAAAATGGATAATTTCTTTTATAATTTGACAGGAAGTTTTATAAACCTTGGTTTTTGCAGCAATCCTATATATATCAACAACTTCTAATTGCTTTTGATGTTTGGGATATGCCACTTCTCCAAAGAGATCGTACTTATTAATAAGCTTCAGGACAGTGGTCAGTACAGTGGCACTTGCTGCATGCAATTGATCAATATCGTCTCGATTGCCCATAACAAACATCTACAATTTTCAAATGGATAACTAAAATATAAGTTATACATAAGAAGGGAAAAGCATACCTCTAAAGAAAAAGATAAATTTAGAAATTAAAAGAAGAAATACCAAGTTTTCCAGGTTCCTCAACTTGGCACATTCACCAAAAGCCTTGACTAGAGTGGCCATGTTCTTCTTGGGATCAAGTCAAGCAAGAGCCAAAATAATGGGTTTTGAAGGATTTTTCAAAATCCGTGGGATCTAAAAACAAAAAAATGCTATTATGCAGTGTGACGACTATAATTTTTCAAGTATATAAAACCTTAAATGGTGGAGAGTAATTAAAACTTGCCCTTCCGCTTACCTAACCCCATAAAGGAGACTCAGACAATTGAGTAGAATCATTATATGAATCATTATCTGTGTTTTCATCTTGCACTATAACATTGCTGAAGTCCATTCCGGGAGGTATAACCTGTAGGCTACAACAAAGCATATGTATGATGAGAATTTTCCTACGCTTATGACAGCATGTACACCTTTCACCCAAGAAGCCCTGGAATAATTATCAATGCATAATAGGATTTCCACATTCAAGAATGAAACATACTTCCTACAAAGTTATATAAGTAGATGTGTGAAGCCCAAGGTAAGAAACTAATAAAAATGCAATTTAATTTCAATGGGAGTGAGATTCTTTGCATGTACCATCAGTCAAGGCATATAACGACCATAACAATTGACACCACTCTTGGCACAATGTCTGAGTTTTTTATTCAATTCCAAATCAAAACCATCATGCATGCCCCATTAGTCTTCAATTTCTTTCCTTGTAATTGTGACCACAAGATCAGGAGAATCAATGCACAATTCTTCAACTTCAATCCCATGCATGATCATAGCTACAAGGACTCCTCCCCATCTTTTCACTTCCTCTCAATATCAGTGTCTTATGCATTCCTACAATCACCTCTTCATAGTCTATATCTCCTTTCCCCCCCATAAACAAATAGATGTTGGCTATATCCAAGCCTCATCGAACATACAAGTACCTGCAAATCACCAAATCTAACTTTTAGTAATATAGATCTCACTCAACAAGAATTTATTGCATGGGCTCCATTTGAGCTAGTGCTTAACATGCACTTGCCATAAGGCCAAATCCATCCAATTAAATTCAAAGGCAAATAAATATCTAGAATTTTATCACCTTAAAGCTTGAGATCTTGAAGCATGAAGAGGTAGCACACACAGTCGGGAACAATTTTAATGAGAGTAAAGCACATGGCATGTTGAACCTCTCATTCTCAATTTCCATCTCAGCTCATCTGCTTTGGGTGCCTGGAAAAATAGTACCCAAGTAAAATCATAAAAATATGATAGGACTAATCAATATTCAATGATAGTCCTAAATCCTAATTCTATTCTACTAATACAGAGTTGTCATGGCTCCCTAATATCTGGAACAAATAAAGTTAGCTCTTGCACTCCTTTCTAAAAAATTGTTAGCAACTCCATTTTAATGCCATGCAATTGGAGCTAGTAAACAGGTGCTTTAGTCAACAAACAATATTTTTCTATATTTTCAAGAGGTTGAATACCACTCCTATAGTGACATAGAACATATACCGGTTACTGAAAATGACATCTATAATTGAAACTTACAGTGGATATATTCTTGACTGTATAGGCCAAGCAATGGGGTTTAGATGCTTCAGCATCCTCCACTGGGAATCGAAAATTCTGTGGAACTCTTAGTTTTCTCATGCTTTTTCTCAAGCTGCACCCCAACGATAATCGATATGAGAATCATAATCTGGAACTGGATATATGGGTGAATCTAGACTATCACCAGCTATATATAGAAGTTGGCTCCCACTGCTGCAAATTAGAGCATCAAATGAAACAATTTTACTCCAATAGATTGAAGCACAGAAAGAGTTTCTGAAACTGTCAATGTAGTTGATAAGATGAATCCACGAGATGGGAAGTTTCCAGCAGAGCGAACTACATTCATAATCTCTTGGATAATAATATCTAGTTTACTAACAAGGGGTTCTCCACTAGCACTATGTTTGAGTTTTTTTATTTAGTTCCAAATTAAAACCATCATACATGCCCCATTGTTCTTCAATTTCTTGCCTTGTACTTGTTACCACAATCTCAGCAGAATCAATGCACAATTCTTCAGCTTCAAATCTAGGCATGATATTGTAGGTTGCATTGATATCCTCCTTGGAATGCAATCCTTGTTTCAATATTTTTTCTAGTTTATTTCGGCCTAGAGAATTACATATCAAAACCATTGGAACGTTGAGAGCACCAAAAAGAAGGCAAGTAGCATCCCCTACATCTGCATAGTGGCCATGGATCACATGAGGCCATATAGATCTGCCTTCTCCAATAAGATCTCCCAATGCTTTGGAAATGTTGAGAATATGACCCAATGCTCCATCTACAACTCTGGAATGTATTGCCACAATAATTCTTTCTCAATATACCTTTTTTTGCATACAAAAGGGATTCGAACTATGTATGCCCCTCCACTTTCATGAATTTTTTCATCGTGATCAGAATTTAACATTTCAGTCGGCTCTGCATAGCTAGAATCCACTTCAGGACAACAGATCTGACATCTTAGCAGGTCCACTCTATACACTTCTGGCATTTTTGCAAGCCCTTTTGCAAACTCTACAACATATTTCACCTGCATGATAAAAGAATACACGTTTCACTTGGTGGTAATCCAATTCTAGTCCTACCAAAATAAGGTAATCAGGCTTTGATTCCCTACTTTTCTAAATGCCTTTTTGAGCAAATTGACCTCAACTATTCAATATGCTAGAAACATATGAAGGAAAATACAAAAAATAGAAAGCTTTTGTAACAAATTTACATGTCCACCTGTATCGGAATCACGACCAAGCTCCATATTCTCCCCTCGCACTAGGCCATGCAAACTGACATATTAATCATAAACAGGAGAATCAGTGAAGTAAATTTTGCTATGAGGATTTTTAGAGCTAATACTTCTATTCTTAGCACAGAATATTGGACAAAGCAAAAGCAGTGAAAACTGATTGCAAAAGAGCTATAAAAGGAAAAATCAAACCTCAAAGAAACTCATATTCCCATTGTAAGTGTGGATTTGCTACAATTACAACAAATTATGATTGCATTTAATGTGTCCATTCTCTCACAGGAAGTTATTCCCTTGACCTTTGATGTTAAGAGAGATGGTTCACTTCGCATCAAAGCTACTTCAAGAATTGTGCAGCCAGGCCCCCTGAGACCTTAGCATTCTCCAGAGGGTTTGCATCTGTCCCTTTAGAGCGATTGACAGAGACAGTATACTCCTCTCTCTCTTCAACCTCTACTTGAGCTAGGGCCTCGTACCTCTTAGGGTTTTCCTTCCTCTACTTTAACTAGATCCTACTACTCTCTTTTAGTCATCTGATTCTTTCCATTTTTACTAACTTTTTAAGTTTTTAGCTTCTAGGAGTGTTAACACTATCATAACCTATTAACATATAGTTTTACTCTCTCCTCTCACTAACCTATTTGTTGCATATAAATAAAATTATCTTAGCTTATCTCACACAACATTTCAAACCAATAATCTTGAATTTTGTCTATTGTAATGGTGACATTGTATATGCAGTTTCTATCCCTACCAAAATGTGCTTTCCCAGCTAACTGGCCAGGAACAGCTTCTGGGCTACTTCTGATGTTGTCTAATTTTCCAAGTGGTATTAGAACCAGGTTTGAGGCTGATTGGCAGTGACTAGGAGGCCAGAATCAAAGCATGGCTTGAGGGGGAGGTGGGTGTTCAAGGGATCAATCTGTACACTGACTGGGTATGTGGGACTGGGTGTCCTATATCCCAGGGGGTATAGAATGCTTAAATGTTAAAAATAATCAGTGTGGATCCATTAAACTAAGAATATAAAACTATAAGAAGAAGTAGATGTACCCAATCAAATGAATTGAGTTCTAGGTCTTGTCAAGAGGTAGGATTAAACTAGCACAAACCCATCTAAATCCAGGTCAGGTTTCAATCAGTGCTGAACCCAACTATTATAGAGCTTGAGTTTGCATATATATGGGTCAAATTTGATATGTCGATCATTTGGGTACTTGAGAAATTCACTAGAGGTTGGAAACCTCAAGGTGCATATCAAAGCTAGGTTTAGAAGGGCATGTTCCAGTGTCCCTATTGAATATGCCCAATGCAGTCTAGATTCAAATTTCAATGCACCATTACACACACACAAAAAGTTAGACTATATCAAACTCAACTCTACCCAGGATCTAAAACGTAGTTGGGTTGACCATTTATGTAATCAAGAAAAGCACCTGACATTGGTGATCTCAAGGTGTATATCAGACCTAGGTTTAGATGGGCCTATGCAAGCATCCCTATTCAATGTGATCATTGCACCATTTAGATTCAATGCACCATCTTTTTAATTAAAATGTATACTTTTTTTAGTATACTGTCATATTTCTGTAGTAGATTAAGAAGGCATTCATTGCATGCCAACCACCATCACTACTTTCTTCTTTGTTTTTGCAGTTCATATTTGGAGAACAAGGGAACTAGTGATTTCAGCTTTATTTATTCGGAATCTTTTACAAGTTAGTAGCATGAAAATTAGGAATCATGTCAAACAAAAACACTATTAGATGGTAGAGTGGAGAAAATGGTATATGTAAACTGATGATTATGTTTTTTTGTCAACATCCTTTCAAATATGGAGAAATGTTGAATATAACAATGATTCATGGATAATGAGTTGTATGGACAAATAAGTCAATGCAAGGAAAAATACCCAATGTATAGAATTCTCATAAGTCACTATGAATGCATAAATGGTCCACATGCAAGATATTCATTCTTCACTCTAATCCTTGAAAATTTTCATCATTAATTTTCCAAAAGTAAGCAAAAATAAAATGAGCTGCGTGTTTACCATACTAGAAAATAACAGATATCAAGCTTACATCAATATCAAGGCTATATTTTGCACATTCAATAGCATGACACAATGCTATGCCAATACTTTCCTTCGTCCTTGACAGTGCCTCTAGCATTCTTTCAAAAGTGTCCATCGAAATTGCTACTTTTGTATCCCCACTAAGTGTCATTTGAACCAATTTTTTCTCCGAGCTTATTTTACCTTCTTCACTTGATTCTAGATCCATCGCATTTGGAAGACCCCACTGCAGAAACAATTTTAGTAAGAATGAACTCCTGTGGAACAAGTGATGATTGAAATAGTAAGAGCTTCTTCCCACAGGATTTTGTTTTTCATAGTTTATTATAATAACATTGTAGCATGCTCTTACCAAAATAAACCCTCAAGACAACAGTTTTCCAGAATTAGTCCAAGGACTAGAACAACAACTTCGTGGGAATGCAGAACAAGAAAATACTTCATGATTTAGATACTTACACTGAAAGGCAATGTTTGTGAACAAGAAAATATTCATGAGTTTAAATACTTACACTGAAAGGAAATGTTTGTGAATGGAGCTTAGTCATGTTGGATTCCTCAAAACCAAAAAAATATCTTGAATCTTCATTTGGTGATCCCCTGAATCTGTCGGTTCCTCATCTTCTACTATTTGCATCTTCTGCTCAAGACTCAACACCCTATTCCTCCTTAGTTCCATGATTGTCTTGCTTGACAAATAAATAAGTCTCTCAAGAATAGGGAAAGAAGGATATTTCAGGTTTTGTTCAAAATACCAAACTAATTTGTCTTAAATTCATGGACATCCACTCTTTCTTTTCCATTTTATTCATTGGAATTCATGCACATTAGTACTCTTTTGTTCATACAATATTACTTTTACCATTTTTACAAAGTGATAGAGGACTATTTATGGTTGTTGGGATGAGAAAAGAACTCAATGTGTACATGCATGCAACATTGTAGGAAACAAAGGACTGCAAAAGGAACTCAAATCTTCCCTTCTCATATTTGTACTTCGCACCATGGATAACATATACGCATCAGCCTATACGAAGGTAGATGGCCATATATGGACTACCCATTGATGATAAATAAGGAGGCAACTCCACTACTTCATCTATATCTTCTTATAGGAAAGAGAATTTGGTTTTATGTCCAAAGAGATTTGCATAGAAACCTAGAATCCTTGCAAATAAGAATAAGTGAACCTACAAAACATAAATTCACTTGAGACCTCTACGCTATTAGTCACTTAATGTAATGTAAATGTATCTAAGAAATACACACCTAAAGAGGAATTTTACGTTTCAAGTAGCATGAAAAACAATTAATGAGAATTAATTTGCTTGAAAGAGCAAATTGCTTCTGGAACGTTGAGTTTGTCTGAGGTAAGCGCCACGAGATTTGCGTACATTTCATCCTCCAAGGGTGGATATTCATTCTCCTATGGCTGTATCCTATCAAATTTTTCTATAACCATTATCTCTAAATCATGAACAGGGGATTTACTTCCTAGAAGTTGATGGTGTTTTTGTTTTTGCTACAGAATCAAGGATTTATGGCTGTTACCATGCCCAAGGAACTATCATATACTCAGAAATGAATGATAGTTGTTTGTACAAAGATAAGACCTAAAAATTGGAAACATTGTGGACTTGACTTGAATAGTCTACCATTGAAGAAAATATTGGATGCTATCATAAAAATGGCCAAAAGTGATTTCATGTTGACTGTTAGATGCTCAGAATATTCCATTAAGATACCTATATCAAACACTTGGTCCTTATTGCTTCCTCGTGGCTATTGGCAACTTCTATGTGCCCAAACTTGGAACTAATACCATTCATTGTTGTTCTTTGAATTCTTGCAGGGCTGCCACATGCTTAGGATATTAGGCCTGTTCCAGGATCCTTAGAACAACCCTTTGCTTTATAAATAGGGAAAACCTAGTTGAGAAATGGGTGTAACGAGGATCCCATTTCAAGCAATGGGGATGAGTTTGAAGATTGATCATGTTTATCAGTGATATGTAATAGGCGAGTATCTTGTAGCATCATGCATGTTGTTTTTTGGATTTGGATACCATTTAGAGCCCTATTGATGAAGTATTTTGTCTCAGACATGGATCGCACTTATGTAAAAATGGAAAGAACTTACTTCTATTTACGTCTAATTAATATTGGCTACCCATCACCAATAAATATGGAAATCTACATATCTGTTTTTAAATGTTTTGATGCCAGAACTATTAAAAAACATTCCCACTCCTATAATTTTGCAAAAGTTGACTTGGATAGTTTTTTCTCTTTTGTGAATTTTCCACAACGGGAAACATAAATACCATAAATACTACCATAGTGATATCCGAAAACATTCCCACTTATTGGATGGTGACATGAGAGTTAGTTCAAGGACCAAGAATCCCAACATTTTAATACACACAGACTGACACACAGATAGTCACATATGCTTTCACAATGTTTCCAGTGTTAATCTGCTAGCTAGGTATTCACAAACACAAGAAACTCCTAGTGGAAAATTATAACTTTCTATTTTGAACTAGTGAAGCTCAGACCTCTTACTATGACTAGCTAAAGGGTAGACATTTCTTCTCCAACAATTCTTTGTTGCTTAAAGTTGGATGCCAATAGAAGAAATAAAGTAAAGCAGTTGTTTAAATGTGTTTGTCATTGGAAACAATTATTGATCACATTAGAAACTAGTTTATTCCTACAGATCAGAGCTTGTTGCCTTGCACCGCATGATAGTCACAACGTGTAGTCTCATTAAACCTAAACTTAAAATACCTTGGTTAGTTTTCTTGTGCTTAGAAATGCCAACCAAATGGCTCCTAGGCTTCTAGAATTTAGGCCCAGATCATGTTCCTAGAGGTGATACAACTAGCAAAGTATCCAATTAGGGCGTGGCTGCTATATACACAAGTATCATAATATTCATCAGAAGAAATTTTAGCTGGAGGATCAACAAGAGGGACTGAAACATTACCTTGTGGTAAACCATGGGGACAAAATTGTAGGCCTTGGGTGCCATTCTTCCCATGTATTTCTTGTCAACAAAATGGCCAATACTAGGAGTATGGTCATCTTAAGGTCCTTGTCCAGCTTGTTGGAAATGATAAGCTATTATACTAAAACTAAAATCACAGTAAGACCAACAGATTTAAAGCATGCAAAGTAAAATCAGGATTAATTATAACAGTACTACCAGCAAACCCTCCTAGGTCATAACCCCCACCTGAGATTGATCTTCACTTAGAAAAATTGAAAATATCATAAGAACCAATGAACACCACCCTGGATGTTGGCTTTAGCCCTTGGGTGAAACTTCAATGATTTGATCATTCATGTTCTTTGATTGGCTCCTTTATCAACAATATATTCCTAGATTCACAAAGCTTGAAGCTTTTCCTCATACTATTCCCTTTCACATTGTAGCTAAGAATATGAAAAATGGGTCTTTCTTGTCTGATGTTGTCTCTTGTTTATCGAGTTGATATTTTTCTGCATGGGGATTCTTCCCTATGGACCTCAATCAATGTTGTTTCTGAATGGCCAACTAGCTCCTCTCTCCTAGGTATTTTTGAGCCATTTTTGCATCCAGCTAAATTTCTTTCTTCTTCCTCACTTTTTGAAATCAATATGGTCTGTGGTGGTAGTGTAATTTTTTCCTCGTGCTTGTTGCAACTAATTTGGATGATCTTCCATCTGATGTTTTGTTCTATTTTTTTGGAACATCTTTTATCTAAAATCCATAGTTTCCTAAACTACAGGATGGTTATGACAAGTCCTATCACACTTTATCACAGTTCCCATCACACTTATCCTGAGGATTACGCTGTCCAACAATCTGTTTCTTAAATCTAGTTCTACAAAAATCCTAGAACAGGACATAAAACCTTCTTTGATTTAGCTTTTGTCAGAAAGAATGAAAGTGCACAGATTATTACCAACTACCTCCATGACCTCCTCATGCCAAAGATGTAAAGGAAGACAGGGAAATATTAGACACACAGGGGTTGTATATACGACATGGAAACTGGGTCAAAATTTGGAAATGATAGTTTCATAGAAGGATTGACCCTACTCTATAACCATGATCCTTCCAAGATTCGCTTTCTACCTTTTGGTTTCTGAAAATAACTTATGAAAAGACCTTTTGCAAATAAGTTTTTCAAAATATGTATAGATCAGTTTGGAATGAACCAGGCTGTAAGTGCTAAACGGCTTGATCAGAAGGCTCTTTCCTTGTAGTAATTATTATTGTCTTGTTTCATCTTGGAATAAAGTATAAACTTGCACCAACACACAGATTTTATTGGATGGTGACATGAGAGTTAGTTCAAGAACCAAGTCTCCCAAAATTTTAATACACACAGACACAGTCAGACATCCTTTCACAATGTTTCGAGTCTTAATATGCTACCTAGGTATTCACAAACACAAGACACTGCATGTGGAAAATTGTAACTTTTAATTTTGAATCGGTGAATCTCAGAGCTCATACTATGACTAGCTAAAGGGTAGACATTTATTCTTAAACAATGATTTGCTAATTAAAGTTGGATTCCAATAGAAGAAATAAAGTAAAACAACTGTTCAAATGTGTTTGTCATTGGAAACAAGTGTTGATCAAATTAACAACTTGGTTATTCCTACATATTAGAGTTTGCTACCTTGCACCACATGATAGTCACAACATGTAGTCTCATTAAACCTAAACTTAAAATACCTTGGTTAGTTTTCTTGTGCTTAGAAATTCCAACCAAATGGCTCCCAGGCTTCTAGAATCAAAGTCCAGATCATTTTCTTAGAGGGGATACCAGTGGCAAAGTATCCAACTAGGGCATGGCTGCTATATACACATGTATCATAATATTCATCAGAAGATATTTTAGCTCAAGGATCAATAAGAGGGATTGAAACATTACCTTGTGGTAAACCATGGGGAAAAATTTGCAGGCCTTGGGTGCCATTCTTCCCATGTTCTTGTCAACACAATGGCCAATACTTGGAGTATGGTCATCTTAAGGTCCTTGTCCAACTTGTTTGAAATGCCAAGCTATGATACTGAAACTAAAATCACAGTAATACCAGCATATTTAAAGCATGCAAAGTAAAATCAAGAGTAATTATAACAGTACCACCAGCAAACCATCCTAGGTCATGACCCCCACCAGAGATTGATATTCACTTAGAAATATTGAAAATATCATCAGAACTAATGAACACCACCCTGGATGTTGGATTTAGCCTTTAGGTGAAACTTCAATGATTTGATCATTCATTTTCTTTGATTGGCTCCTTTATTAACAATATATTCCTGAATTTACAAATCCTGAAGCTTTTCCTCATACTATTTCCTTTCACATTGTAGCTGAGAATACGACAAATGGGTCTTTATTGTTTGATGTTGTCTCTTGTTTACCTAGTTGATCTTTTGTTGCATGGAGATTCTTCCCAATGGACCTCAATCAATGTTTTTTCGAATGGCCAACTAGCTCCTCTCTCCTAGGTATTTTTGAGCCATTTTTCCACCCAACTAAATTGATTTCTTCTTCCTCACTTTTTTAAACCAATCCGGTCGGTGGTGGTAGTGTAATTTTATTCTCCTACTTGTTGCAACTAATTTGGATGATCTGCCATCTGATGGTCTTTTCTATTTTTTGGGAACATCTTTTATCTAAAATCCATAGTTTCCTAAACTACAGGATGGTTATGACAAGTCCTATCACACTTTAGCACAGTTCCCGTCACACTTATCCTGAGGATTTTGCTATCCACCAATTTTTTTCTTAAATCTAGTTCTACACAAATCCTGGCACAAAACATAAAACCTTCCTTGAGTTAACTTTTGCCAGAAATAATGAAATTGTGCAGAGTATTACCAAATGCCTCCATAACCTCATCATGCCAAAGATGTAAAGGAATACCGTGAAGTCTTAGCCACACATGGGTTGTGTATATGACATGGAAATTGGGTCAAAATTTGGAAATGATTGTTTCACAGAAGGACTAGGAGGGCCCTACTCTATAACCATGATCCTTCCAAGATTTGCTTTCTGTCATTTGGATTCTAAAAATAACCTATGAAATGACCTTTTGCTCATAAGTTTACCAAATTTCTATAGACCAGTTCGGAATTAACCAGGTTGTAAGGGATAAATGGCTTGATCAGAAGGCTATTTCCTTGCAATAATTATTACTATATCGTTTCATCTTGGAATAAATTATAAACTTGCACCACCAGAGAGAGTTTATTGGATGGTGACATGAGAGTTAGTTCAAGGACCAAGACTCCCAACATTTTAATACACATAGACTGACACACAGACATAGTGGCACATGCTTTCCCAATGTTTGAAGTCTTAATCTGCTAGCTAGGTATTCACAAACACATGAAACTATTTGGAAAATTATAACTTTATATTTTGAACTGGTGAAGCTCATAGCTCATACTATGACTAGCTAAAGGGTAGACATTTCTTCTCCAACAATCCTTTACTGCTTAAAGTTGGATGCCAATAGGAGAAATAAAGTAAAGTAGTTGTTCAAATGTGTTTGGCAATGGAAACAAGTGTCGATCAAATTAACAACTAGGTCATTCCTACAGATCAGAGCTTGCTGCCCTGCATCTCATGATAGTCACAACCGGTAGTCTCATTAAACCTAAACTTAAAATACCTTGGTTAGTTTTCTTGTTCTTAGAAATGCCAACCAAATGGCTCCCAGGCTTCTAGAATCCAAGCACAGATCATGTTCTTCGAGGGATACAACTGGAAAAGTATCTATCTAGGGCATGGATACTATATACACAAGTATCATAATATTCATCAGAAGAAATTTTAGCTCAAGGAACAACAAGAGGGACTGAAACACTACCTTGTGGTAAACCATGGGGACAAATTTGTAGGCCTTGGGTGCCATTCTTCACATTTTCTTGTCAATACAATGGCCAATACTAGGAGTATGGTCGTCTTAAGGTCCTTGTCCAACTTGTTGGAAATACCAAGCTATGATACTAAAACTAAAATCATAGTAAGACCAACAGATTTAAATCGTGCAAATTAAAAGCAGGAGTAATTATAACAATACCACCAGTAAACCCTCCTAGGTCATGACCCCAACTTGATATTGATCTTCACTTAGAAAAATAAAAACTATCATCAAAACCAATGAACATCACCCTGGATGTTGGCTTTAGCCTTTAGGTGAAACTTCAATGATTTGATCATTCATGTTCTTTGATTGGATACTTTATTAACAATATATTCCTGAATTCACAAATCCTGAAGCTTTTCCTCATACTATTCCCTTTCATGTTGTAGCTGAGAATATGACAAATGGGTCTTTATTGTCTGATGTTGTCTCTTGTTTACCTAGTTAATCTTTTGCTGCATGGGGATTCTTCCCTATGGACCTCAATCAATGTTGTTTTGGAATGGCCAACTAGTTCCTCTCTCCTAGGTATTTTTGAGCCATTTTTGCACCCAACTACATTTCTTTCTTCTTCCTCAATTTTTGAAACCAATATGGTCTGTGGTGGTAGTGTAATGTTTTCCTCCTGCTTGTTGCAACTAATTTGGATGATCTGCCATCTGATGGTTTGTTTTATTTTTTTGGAACATCTTTTATCTAAAATCCATATTTTCCTAAACTACAGGATGGTTACAACAAGTCCTATCACACTTTAGCACAGTTCCCATCACACTTATCCTGAGGATTATACTGTCCAACAATATGTTTCTTAAATCTAGTTCTACACAAAGCCAGGCATAGAACATGTCGAGCACCCTAAATGCAGATAAATTGTTATCAACACACAGAGCATACGAGATTTATTGTCAACCCGAGAAAGTCTTTTATTTCAAAGGATAGATGCACAATTTATGCTGAAACACCAAATCATTGTAATTAAACATTTTACCCCTAAACAACCATGTTCAACCCTCAGAACCTGTGTAATCCCACCAATCTTCTAAACACTACAAATTCAAATTCTTCCTACCATGTATCAACAGGAAATGAAATCAGATTCAAATAACAATTGCAGACAGAAAGGAAATCCTATTCATATCCCAAAATAAATGATTTGCCTATTCAATTTAATCGCTTTTGAAATCCATACACATAAACTAAATGTAATCTAGAAATTCAATTGCAGCAAATTAAGTTCGGCTACTTTAAAGAATTGAATTGGAGAAATGAAAGTCAACAATTATAACAGTAAAATGATTGTAGGGATTCGTGGGACGACAATCTGAAACCGTGAGATGAACAAAGCTGTGTACAGCTATTGGCTGAATCGCACAGAGGAAACTTCCTATTCAGTCGACTGTTATCCTGTAGCAATTATCAATCTCAGAAAAATTTAACACTGCAATTTCACACATCCTACTGCTACGCACACAAGCAATATAATCAACAGAACATCACACAATAATTAATTCAGAAATCCTACTTTAACTCAGCAATCTCTGCAGAAGGCGGGCCCAGCCTTCACGCAGAGACGCTGGATGAACAATATACAGCTCCCTTAAATCAGCAGCAACTCTTTGTATTAAAAGAAAGAATGAGTACAGATTACTTCCACTGTCAACAAAAGAATGAATTATCTATTTTCCAACCCCCTGGGTCGAGACATCCTCTCACTTTTATACATTCAAACTATAACAGCCGATCCTATTACAAAGGGAAGCCATGAAGATCTATGATCTTCAGGCGCCCTGAATAACATTGATTGTTACAAAACGTGGCATGGTGCAAATATAGAAAATGAGAGAAAGCTGTAGACTGGCCCAGAAGTGGCAATCTTCCCAGATCGCCATGATATTCGAACAACTATACTAAAGATCCCCCAATTGTAGCACATTCTGTTACAGCTACTTTGTACGGCTCTGTCTGGAAGGTTGCGTAAGAACCATGTGCCTTAATTGATGATTGAAGGATTGAGGATCTTCTTGGATCACGAACGCCCCTTGTTTCAAGACTTGTTCAGCTCCATTTTCCTGCAGTCAACTCATCTTGCGCTATCTTCATAAATCACAACATATTAGCACAATTTCGAGAGATAAACAACCTTAATTGTCACAATGATAAGCATTAATAAGATGAAACAATAATCAGTCTTACCTTGGCAATTTAGGGAATAAAGTGAGGAAAAACACGTCTGATTAGCATGCTGAACGTGTAAAACGAGGGGAGAAAAGGTGATTAAAGATGGTTAAAAAGGGACCAATTGTGGACTCAACATCTCCCCCCAACTACCATGTTGCATGTCCTCATGCAACAACCTGCATCATTCGGAGTCTGGATCCTGCATTGATCTCTATTCGTGGAGGGAAGATAAATTGTAGGGAAACTCAGGTTCCTCATCTGTCTTCAGAAAACCACTGTGAATAACCCAGTACTGCCAACATCTCTGCTCCTCTACCTAGTCAAGGAAAAATCCATGTTGTATGGTTTTGCTGGCCACCAAATAAGAGGAAATTTAAATTTTAAACCCAGCTAGTTAACTCCACACTCCTTCATACTCCCTACGTAACCCTTGACTCTAGAGAGTGCATGTTTAAAATTCTTAAAGCAGTAGGGATCTCGGTTCCTAAGTGCAGAAGAGGCAGCCTGCCATCTGTGCTTGCTGCCTTCCAATGCAACCTGCTACTGCTTGGAAATGGATTTGGTACAAGTGGAGATTACCTCTTCCTACAAATTCATAATATGTTGCACCTGGGAAGGACTGGAAAGGAGACTTTTGTACCGTGCCAAAAGAATGCCAGGATTCTGGGGCTCACTACGAATCCATAAATTAGTATGAGCTTCATTGTGGGAAAAGGTCTAAAAAGACATTTCCCACTAAGCATGGTTTCTCACAAAGGAGGCAAAGGCTCTGAGATGAACATCCCCTGCAAATGGAACAAGATTCGAGTGGCGATCCAAAGGGCAAGCCATCTCGTGCAAGTATAGTTCACATAGTAAGTTCTGCTCCTCAAAATTACTTCCAAAGAATGTCTCCAAAAAATTTGCTGAGGTTGTGATCTCAAACGACCTCCCTTCCTGTACAGCCTTTAATTTAAACCAGACGAACTGCTCGAAGAGAAATACCGGATAAGAGGAAGAGGGCTTCCTGGTGCCTATGAGTTCTTGAGATAGGGTGTACATCTGATCCTTCTCCTTCTGCATGCCTTGAAACTTTTTCAATTCCCTCATCTTATTCTGCAGCTCCTCTACCTGAACTCTGTGGGTCATACGTTCTTCAGCCCCCTGCTCTTCTAATGCTTTAATAATTCTTCTATGCTCACTTAAAGCAATCATCTTTTTCTTGTTTTCTTCCACTTGATTTTTCCATTTGGTCACTTCCATCCTCAGGGCTGAGACTTCTGCTGTGAGGTTTAAAATCTCCTTTTTGTAATGCTCTTCCTGCTCTGAATCCAAATCAATAAAATTTATGAGAGGAAGAAGTATTGGTTCTTGTGGGACCTTGTCCTCCATCACATCTAAGTTTCTTATGAAAGTTGTTGGTTCTTGTGTGGAAGCAACATCCCCCGGATTACCTTCCACAGCTGTATTCAAGGCTTGTTGAGACACTGGTTCTTGTGTGACAGTGTCTTTTCCCTGGTCAGCCTGCATTTCTGAATCTGATTCTTGTGTTGCTGGTTCTTGTGTAGCAACAACATCCCCTAGGTTATCTTCCACAGCTGTATTCATAACTTGTTGAGACACTGGTTCTTATGTGACAGTGTCTTCTCCCTGGTCAGCCTGCATTTCTGAATCTAATCTTTGTGTTGCTGTTTCTTGTGTAACAGCAACATCGCCTGGATTACCTTCTTGCATTCCTGAGATTGGTTCTTGTGTTGCTGGTTCTTGTGTAACAACAACATCTTTTAGACTCTCCTCAGCATCCACCTCCATTACTTTTAGGGACACTGGTTCTTTTGTGGCAGTGTCTCCCTCCTGCATTTCTGAATTCAATGTTTGTGTTGCTGGTTCTTGTGTAACAGCAACATCTTTGTTCTCCTGCCTCTGAGATTGGATATCTTCCCCATCGTACAATTCTTCCTCAAGGATCTCAGTGTCAAATGAGGCTATTGTCTGTTCATCCTCACTCCACTGTGTATCGGGTATGATATCCATCCCCGGGTCATCTTCTTATTGAAATTCAGGACTCCCTACTGCAGTTCCCAAGGATGTTGGTTCTTGTGTTACAACATCCTAGATTACCTCTTCATCCTGGATTAGCTCTGTATCCTGGGAACATTCTAGAGTCACGGTGCAAAGCTCTTCATTAGGTTCCAGAGTGTCCTCCATCCCAGATTCTTTTCTCCCTTCCTCGGCCGACTGGACAAGTAACTCCTGGTTTGCTGGTTCCTGTGTTATAGTCCCCTATTCAGGTTCATCAATGTCTTGCCCTTGTGGCTCAGCTTCTATCATCTCTATATCGTGGGAGCATTCTGAGTTCATAGTGCAATCCTTATCTCCATCATCATTCCTGATTTCATCCCTGTTTTTCTCTGTCACAGGATTGGTAGCAGCTTCAGCAAGGATGGTCAAAGATGTTGGTTCTTGTGTGACAGCATCTTCTTTTTCTGCAGGTTCTTCCATTGTGGATGTGGGCTATGGTGTTGTGCTAAATATGATCTCATGGCCTTTCTTTTTGAAAATTTCCCCGCAGGTGGGGCAGATCACTTGCCCATCCTCCTTGTCAGGGTCAATAGAGTTTGATCCCTCTAGCTGGGCTGCAGCCTCCACCAATGTATACATTTTCTTCTCTCCTTGTTTTCTACAGGTTTCTTTCCATGTCTCCACTTCCCTTCGAAGTACTTGGACTTCCTCTTTTAATAATGTGTTCTCTTCCAATAGTCCTTCAATGCTGGGTTCTTCCTCAACTGGTCTTTGTGGAGCATCCATTGGCTTTGGTACAAGGATCGGGAACTCAACCTGTGCCTCCAGGGTTGCCCATCTTTCTTTGGCTGCCTCCGCTACTGCAGTTGATTTAGTTCTTTTTCTTCTTACAGGTGAGGTTATGCTAAGTTCATTAATTGGTCTCTTTCTTCTCCTTTGTGGTGTTTCCTTTTGAGGAACTGGCATATCAAGATTCCTGGATGAGGTCAAAGGAATGTTTTCTTGCTCTTTAGGCCGTTCCTCCTCAATTAGATTTCCTCCTCCCCACTCAGGTCAGGATTCAATAGTGACCGGTTCAATATGTTCCTCATTTTCCCTCGCTCTGCCGTCTTCAGGTTGAATTGTCGTAGCATTCAATGCTGCTCCAATTTCTCCTTCTGATGTCAGAGCTGCCCTGTTGTCTGTGTTTTTCTCAGGATTTTTATCAACACCCTCCCCCAATGGTTCTACTGGTGCAATTTCATCCCCCCCCCCAACTACATTGGGGGGACTCCGATCCGCCTGATGTGGTTGAAGATGTGCCTGCTCTACTGGGACACCTAGCAAAGGAGCAGGTTCCTGAGGGCGAGTTGTGTGCGCAGCAATGAATTGGTCCCAGGTTATATTGTGCTGGGCGAGGGTTCTTGAAATGATTAATTTTATAATACCATGGTGGGTTAGGGAAACATGTTGATGTTTAGCACCTTGGACATACGCCGCCATATGACGCAAGGCATGAAGCAGATAGTATGGGATGTTCAATAAAATGCCATGGCGGAGATGAGAAAGCAATGGTAGATCAGAATTATAAATAGTTTGGTACCTACCTTCACAGGTGATGTACTTCTTGAGAAAGACAGCAACCTGATCCCATGGCTGCGGCAACGAGGGCAGTGCAATTCCTCTTCTTGATGATTGAACTTGCTCCCCTTCTCGTAAAAATTCTTCCCGTGCAATCGTCGTGGAAACTCATCGTCCAAACCATGCCTTTCCCTCCCGTGGGATAGCAGTAACCTCAGATACAACGGTCTCAGAGACTTCTATCCGTAGCCCCCATACTTTGGAGTGAGTGTCTCGAAGGTTCAAAGCAAATTGCAACGCTGCTTCTCGGTTAAATCCTTCCAGGCGCTCAAAATATTCGATCCAGCCAGCGGCTTGAAAGATAGCAAAAACCTCAGGATTGGTCCTGAGTTCTTGTGTATTCAAAGGTTCATGACGAGATGGAAGCCCCATAGTCCTAGCTGCAGAGTTACAGAGTTCGAAAATGGAGATTGCAGAGCAGAGGATGCACAGAGCGCTGAGCAGAGATGTTGAGAAAAGATGGCAAATTTGGAAAGTGCAGTATAGAGGGAGGTTCGAAATTTTTATGCCAAATTGGGGAAGGTGGCGGTGATGAGTTGTTATGTCGCACGAGGGAATGGATTAATTAAGCCATAATGATAATACGTATAAAGGCATGACTGATATTATTAAATCAAATCAACACTTAATCACGTGAAAATCAAAGCCATACCTTGTGTGACTGTGCATCGGATAGCCTGCGGAGAATGATGAAACGTGTAATTGCTGACGTTGCAAAGCCGAGCTCGTACATAGGCATTAAGTTGATCATAATGACATGGATAATTCCATAATGCCTTCTGCCAATGAAACAAGAACCATCGCGTCGCCGGGGTCAGAATGATGCCAAGTTGGTCGGCACGAATGGGATAAATCAGGGCCATATCTAGTAGTGGAAGCAATTTTCTTTCATTAACTCAGGAGTTACCACTGCAGATTGGAAGAAAACAGTCTCTACTGCTAGAAATGTCTACCAAATAGAGCAGAAGTGCAATTTCCAAGAAAGAGATTGCGGCCAACTAAAAAGATGTTGCAGCCGCCCAAGATGGTTCACGGTGTCGAGAAAAGATTGGCGGACACAGGAACAATCACGGCTGCGGAAGAAAAATTTTGACAGTCCTCGAAAAATGTGTCATAGCCGCCGGAAAATATGTTGCAGCCGCCGGCAAATGTGGTTCACGACTGCTGGAAAAAGGATTTTTCTGGTCATTGGGAAAAGGGTCACGACTGCCGGAAGATATATTGCAGCCGCTGGGAAGTTATGTTTCATCCACCGGGAAGTTATGTTCGTCCGCCGGGAAGTTATGTTCAGCCGCCGGGAAATTATGTTTCAGCCGCCGGGAAGTTATGTTCAGCCGCCGGGAAATTATGGTTTAGCCGCCGGGAAGTTATGTTCAGCCGCCGGGAAGTTATGTTCAGCCGCCGGGAAATTATGTTTCAGCTGCCGGGAAATTTTATTTTGGGGGAAAAAGGAAAATGCGACGCAGGGAAGCAGAGGAAGACGATGCCGGTTCGACAGGCCCAGTCTGGTCATTCGCCTGATACTTCCCTGTAAAACTTTTGAAAAATAACAACAACCGAAACGATCAAATGCAAAAGGAAAATAAAGAATTATACGCTACAGTAGGGAAAAAAAATTATTTATGTACAACGATTCAAAGTGTGATTTACAGTTCAAGGGTTGGCAGAGGCAGGGAGAAGCTCCTACCCTGGTGTCAGCTGATACTCTGGATCGGCAGCGATTTGCGAAATGAATGCATCTTTCGAAATAGGTTTACGATACAGTCGCAGTTTGTGGCCATTAGCAAATAATGGTAGGCGATTGTCATCAATGGTCACCAGATGGACAGTGCCATTGTCAAAGACCCTGTCAACCAAATATGGACCTAGACACCTTGTACGCAATTTACCTTTAAAATTCTTTTTGAATCTGGAGTCATAGAGTAACGCCCAGTCTTCTTCGCTGAAGACTTTCTTTTTAATAAATTGGTCATGTCAATTAGATCTTTGTTGCTGAAGCAACAAAGTCTTGTCCACTACAGCCAACCGCTTCTCGTCTAATTCATTTAATTGATTCAATCTTCGCTTCTGGGCTTCTGTTACATCCAGATTCATTTCGGTGGATGTCCTCAGGGTTTTAATCTCAAACTCAATTGGAAAGATGGCACTCTTTCCATACACTAAATCATATGGAGAGAAACCTGTGGTGTCACGCCAAGTCATGCGATATGCCCACAGTGCTTCCGGAAGCCTGTCAGCCCAATCCTTTCGATGGCTGTTAACTGTTTTAGTAAGGATGTTCTCAATAACCTTATTGGTACTTTCCACCTGACCATTGGCTTGGGGGTGGTAAGGTGAAGACACCCTGTGCTGCACATGATATTTCCGGAGCAGGGATTCAAATTGGTGTGACATGAATTGCGGCCCCCCATCGGTAACTACTTATTTTGGTACCCCGAAGCGGGTAAAGATCTCACTGTACAGAAAATCAATCACTGCCTAGTCATTAGCCTTGGCCAAAGCTACAGCCTCCACCCACTTGGTCATATAATCAGTACAAACCAGTATGTAGACCTTCTGTCTAGAAGGAGGACTGATAGGGCCAACGAAATCTAGTGCCCATCTATCAAATGGTTCAGCTACAAGTTGATCCTGTAGGGGCATCTGATCTATTTTATTCGGTTGGCCCATCCTTTGGCAGCTGTCACAGGACTGGACATACCTTTTAGCATCCCTGAACAGAGTCGGCCAGTAGTAGCCCATCCGCAGTGCTTTATGCCCTGTTCTTTTATCTGCAAAGTTCCCTCCACCCCCTCATGAGAGGCTTTTAATATAGGAAAGATCTCATCTTCTCTTACACATCTCCTAATCTCAAGATCAGGCCCTGTGTAGAAGAGATGACCATTTAGCCAACAAAACCTGGCACTCCGCTGGATAATTTTTCTTTTTTCTCGTTTTGACATATATGGCGGGAGCTTTCCTGCAACCAAATAGTTAGCGACGTCTGCATACCATGGAGAATGAGCTGAAAGTGTGAATAGATGTTCATCTGGGAAAGAATCCTCAACAGGCAAACTGTCATCACTGTTAGTAAATTGGGATAAAAAGTCAGCAACAACATTTTCCTTCCCAGGTTTATCTATAATGGTGATATCAAATTCTTGCAACAACAAAAGCCATCTGGTTACTATGGCATTGGTAACAGTTTTATTCATTAAATATTTAATGGAAGAGTGGTCAGTGTGCACAAATGTAGGATACCCGGTGATATAATGTCGAAATTTATTGATAGAGTAAACAATAGCTAGGAACTCCTTTTCAGTAACAGTATAATTAAGTTCAACAGGGGCTAGGTTTTTACTAGCATAGTAGATGGCATAAGGTACTTGGCCATCCTGTTGTCCTAATACTACTCCAATGGCAGTGTCGGAGGCGTCTGAAGAAATATGGAAGGGCAAGGTCCAATTAGGTCCCCTTAGGATGGTGGCTGTGGACAACTTCTCTTTAAGCACATCAAATGCTGTCTGGCATGCTCTATTCCACAAAAACTGTGCATCCTTCATTAACAGAGAGAACAAGGGAGAGGCCAGTTTGGAGAAATTTTCTATAAACCTTCGATAATACCCAGCATGTCCCAGAAAGCTTCTCAGCTCTTTCTGAGTTGAAGGGGTAGGTATATTCTTTATCACTTTGATTTTTGAAGGGTCTACCTGAATGCCATTGGTAGAGATAAAATGCCCTAATACCACCCCCTCACTCATCATCATATGGAACTTTTCAGTGCTTAATGAGAGCTGAGTCTGTTCATAGCGAATTAAAACCTTCTTTAAATTCTCCAGTGCTTCATCAAAGTCCCTGCCATAGGGAGTAAAATCATCCATGAAGATTTCCATACTATCATTGAATAATTCAGATAATATGCCAATCATAGCTCTTTGGAACGTTGCTGGTGCGTTACATAATCCAAAGGGAAGCACTCTGTAGGCAAACGTTCCCCAGGGACAGGTGAAGGTGGTTTTATCCCGATCCTCAGGAGCAATCTGGATTTGGTTGTACCCACTAAAGCCATCTAGGAAGGAGAAAAACTTCTTCCCTGACAGGGTATCAAGTACTTGGTCAATGAAGGGCAAATGGAAATGATCCTTTTGAGTTGCTTTGTTCAATTCCCTGTAATCAACAAAGACCCTCCATTTCCCGTTTTTCTTGGGAACAATCACAAGTGGAGAGACCCACTCACTATCTGAAATCGGATATATAAATCCTGCCTCCAAAAGTTTCTGGATTTCCTCCTTCACTATATCCCTCAGCTTGGGGTTCATGCGTCATTGGGGTTGACACACAGGCCGGGAGTCACTTTTAATATAAATGTGATGGGTGCACAGACTAGAGGGAATACCCCTCATCTCTGTATACTCCCAGGCAAATGCCCCCTTGTGTTCTTTCAAGAGGCTGATCAGGCATTTCTGTTCTTCTAAGGAGAGACTAGGATTGATATTAAAAGTTCTTCCGGGCTCTGCCTCAATAGGACTACTCTTTGAATTTTTCACAACCGGGATTATGTTTGTGTCACCCACTAAGGCTTATTCCGTAAGATTTTCTTGTTCTTCCTTGCCCAGGGTGGTGTTCAGAATTTGATAGACCTCTCTATTCACTGAAGCGGGTTCACTAATGAAATTGCTAATAGTGTCATCTTCTATTTCATTTTTAAAACTTAAGGCCTTCCCTATAGTCAATAATGGCTGAACATCCTCCTCCTCCTCCTGCTCTATCCAAAGGGATGTTTCAGCCTCTATACTTGGCCGAGCTAGAGGATAAAGGGTGAGATTTTTAGTATCCATACCATCAGATATAGTCATGGACCCCGATCGATAGCTGATGCAAGCATCAGCTGTGGCCAACCAAGGTCTCCCCAGGATCAATGGGTGTCCCCCCAGCTGCGATTTTGGTTGTAATACCAAAAAGTCAGCTGGGTACTCTCATGAATCTACTGAGATGACAAGGTCGTTCAGAATCCCTTCGGATCTAATGGTGGATCTGTCTGCTAATTCCAAAATAGTAGGGGTCGGTCTAAGGTTAGTGAGCCCAAGCTTCTTTACAGTCTCTATTGTGATAACATTGATTGCTGCTCCTAGATCCACTAGTACGTTGGGTATCTGTGTCCGTCCTATCTGTACAGTAACGGTAGGATTTCCAGGGTCATCATATTTAGTCACAGGGGTTTTTCCTGTTATCAAGGCAGATAAGTTTCCTATGACGTGAACCGTGGGAGGATCCCTGGGTTTCCTTCCTGCTCTCTTATTGCACAGGTCCCGCATTGTTCTAGTGTAAATAGGGACATCTTGAAGAGCTTGAAGAAGGGGGATTTTGACATAAAGGTTCCTTAACTCTTTGAGGAGGTTAAAATGAGATTGCCCCCCCGTTCTAGGTAGCATTAGTATTTCGGGGTATGGTGGTTGCTTAACCAACTGAGAAGGCTGTGTATTGTCAAATTTATCATTGGATGTTTCAGCCATCCCTTTATCATCGGATGTTTCAGCCGTCCCTTCTAAGGTATGCTCAACATCTTCAATGATAGGAGCTGTGTCAAATGGATGCTGTGAATTCCCTGTTTCTTTATGCACAGAGGGTGAAACATCCTCTGTGATTACAGGTTCTACAATTTTCCCAAATCGTAAATGAATTTCGTTGCAGGGTACAGGGGAAAGAGAGTAGGCTGGCATATTGACAGTCTCCAATTGATGGACTACTTTATTATTCGGGTTGGGTTTAGGTTGGGCAGGCAGCTGAGGTCGAATCGGGACAGAATTGTTCTGCAGCTGCAGCTGCGACTGCTGAGGTGGGTATTGAGGATATGGAGGGAATTGAGGGAATTGGGGAAACTGAGGAGAATATGGTGACTGTTGAGGAAACTGGTTCCCAGGATGGAAATTCCTCCATCCAGGAGACCACGACGTAGGTTGATGTGGTGGCTGTGTCCAAGGACTCCATGAGTTATAGTTTTTCATTGCAGGTTGGGAAGAGTTCCACTGAGTATAATTTGAAGGGAATTGTGTATTCACATTTTGCATGTTATTATTCCAATTTCCCATATTATTCAAAAATGGAAACGAGTCTGGGGACATACCTTGATTTCGAGGCTGCCACGGTTTCTTCTGCGCAATAAAGTAGGCTGCTTCCACATCCGGGTTTGATGCCTGCAGAACGGCCTTTACTTGAGGAAGTGAGGGACATTATTTCATGTCATGGTTCAGCTCACACAGTTGACATACGTTTACTTTGTCAAGCGAACATTCTCTCACTGGATGATTCTTTCTACATCGGGGGAAGAACACACCTAATGTGAGATCCTCCACTGCTTGTTTTTGTTTTTCCTTCAGGAAATCGATCTCCGAGGAGATAGAGCTCATCATTTCTGTTTTAAAATTTTCAAGGAGGTTGCCTATCTCTGCACGGGTGGCGCCTCCATTAGATGATTTCTGGGTTCTGTCGAAGACGTCACGTTCTAGCTTATCTCGTTTGTTCCGCTTATTATTCCTGGAAGACCCCCTGGAGTATCTCTTGCATAGTTCCACAATTTTCTCAAAAGGTTCTTTGGAGATATCTCCCTTACCAAGCATATTTAACATATCTAAACAATCATCCCTTATCCCACGGAGCAAAATTATCTTGAGTATGTCCAACCCCATGTTCATCTGCCCAGCTCTCTGCACATTGTACAGCAGTCTTTCCATGAAATCCTCCAAGCTTTCATCCTCCTTCTACACCATTTTAAATAATTCCTCTCTCTTGTCCTTGGTATTACAATATTCATGATATTTCTCCAGGAACACTTGTTTCATTGTATCCCAATTAGCAACGGTTCCTCCTCCAAGGCTCATGAACCAGCGTAATGCATTGTCCTTCAGGGTAGCAGGAAAACGTTTTATCTTTTGGGCATCGGTGATATAATTGTAGCTGCGACAAAGAATATCGAATTCAAAAAGGAATTCATCTGGGTCTTCTACCGCCTTTCCATGGAAACGAGGTAACACTGATGGTGAGATATTCTTCATAGGATCTGCCCCATCTGGTTGTTGAATCGGAAATTGCAATGTAGCCACCTTTCCTTCTGGCAGGGAGCGATTCCCATGACAATAGTTTTCTCCCATCACTTCTTCCTCATCGGCCCCGTGTCTGTTACTCATCTCCTCTGTTGTTTCCTCTTCGTTTCTTCCTGCATTCTTTTCTTCATCCTTCTCTTATTCCTCGTTCTTTTCCTTGTTTTTCTCTTGTTCCTTGTTCTTTTCCTTGTTTCTCCACTGACCCTCGAACCTCTGGTGGTACTGATCCCACTCTTCCTTAGTTACAAGCCTCCCATTGATGTGATAGTCCGGACCTCTACCAGCAGGTCCCGTTGTAACAGCTGTGTCTTCATCTGTAGGGATGGCCGAGGAAGTCGCAGCTGCTCGTATGTTCTCCATCGTGGATCCCGACGCTGGCACCCCAAAATCGGCAAGGTTTCTTCTGATAGGAGTGTCTTGAAGACGAGCCCTAGTGGATGAATCAGTTCTGTCAACAAGATCGTCGATGAACGTCCTTCTGCCCAATGGTACTCCTCGACCACAACCCGAGCCACCTGCACTATTAGTATCTTGTGGGGTTTTGGGAGTTGGGAGTTGATCACGTTTTACGCTTCTTGTATTCATGCAACCCAAATCATTTCATCAAAGAGAATAAAAAGAAACTGACTAGAAACAATTACCAAATGCAACTAATGATAGTGTTTAATTTTTATCCTTTCCCGACAACGACGCCAAAATGTCGAGCACCCTAAATGCAGATAAATTGCTGTCAACACACAGAGCATACGAGATTTATTGTCAACCCGAGAAAGTCTTTTATTTCAAAGGATAGATGCACAATTTATGCTTAAACACCAAATCATTGTAATTAAACATTTTACCCCTAAACAACCATGTTCATCCCTCAGAACCTATGTAATCCCACCAATCTTCTAAACACTACAAATTCAAATTCTTCCTACCATGTATCAACAGGAAATGAAATCAAATTCAAATAACAATTGCAGACAGAAAGGAAATCCTATTCATATCCCAAAATAAATGATTTTCCTATTCAATTTAATCGCTCTTGAAATCCATACACATAAACTAAATGTAATCTAGAAATTCAATTGCAGCAAATTAAGTTTGGCTACTTTAAAGAATTGAATTGCAGAAATGAAAGTCAACAATTATAACAGTAAAATGATTGCAGGGATTCGTGGGACGACAATTTGAAACCGTAAGATGAGCAAAGCTGTGTACAGTTATTGGCTGAATCGCACAGAGGAAACTTCCTATTCAGTCGACTGTTATCCTGTAGCAATTATCAATCTCAGGAAAATGTAACACTGCAATTTCATACATCCTACTACTGCGCACACAAGCAATATAATCAATAGAACATCACAGAATAATTAATTCAGAAATCCTACTTTAACTCAGCAATCTCTGCAGAAGGCGGGCCTAGCCTTCATGCAGAGACGCTGGATGAACAATGTACAGGTCCCTTAAATCAGCAGCAACTCTTTGTATTAAAAGAAAGAATGAGTACAGATTACTTCCACTGTCAACACAAGAATGAATTATCTATTTTCCAACCCCCTGGGTCGAGACATCCTCTCACTTTTATACATTCAAACTATAACAGCCGATCCTATTACAAAGGGCAGCCATGAAGATCTATGATCTTCAGGCGCCTTGAATAACACTGGTTGTTACAAAACGTGGCATGGTGCAAATATAGAAAATGAGAGAAAGTTGTAGACTGGCCCAGAAGTGGCGATCTTCCCAAATCGCCATGATATTCGAACAGCTATACTAAAGATTCCCCAATCGTAGCACATTCTGTTACAGCTACTTTGTATGGCTCTGTCTGGAAGGTTGCGTAAGAACCACGTGCCTTAATTGATGATTGAAGGATTGAGGATCTTCTTGGATCACGAACGCCCCTTGTTTCAAGACTTGTTCAGCTCCATTTTCCTGCAGTCAAAATCATCTTGTGCTATCTTCATAAATCACAACATATTAGCACAATTTTGAGAGATAAACAGCCTTAATTGTCACAATCATAAGCATTAATAAGATGAAACAATAATTAGTCTTACCTTGGCAATTTACGGAATAAAGTGAGGAAAAACAGGTCTGATTAGCATGCTGAACATGTAAAACGAGGGGAGAAAAGGTGATTAAAGATGGTTAAAAAGGGACCAATTGTGGACTCAACAGAACATAGAACCTTTCTTGAGTTAACTTTTGTCAGAAAGAATGAAATTGCACAGAGTATTACCAACTACCTCCATGACCTCCTCATGCCAAATATGTAAAGGAAGACCATGAATTCTAAGCCACACAAGGCTTTTTTATACGACATGGATACTGGGTCCAAGTCTGGAAATGATGGTTTCACAGGAGGAATGGCCCTACTCTATAACCATGATCCTTCCAAGATTTTCTTTTTGCCATTTGGATTCTAAAAATAACCTATGAAAAGACATTTTGCACATAAGTTTATGAAAATGTCTATAGATCGGTTTGGAATGAACCAGGCTGTAAGTGCTAAATGGCTTGATCAGAAGGATCTTTCCTTGTAGTAATTATTACTGTCTCGTTTCATCTTGGAATAAAGTATAAAATTGCACCACCAGAGAGATTTTATTGGAAGGGTATATGAGAATTGTTAGAATAATCAACCCATAGTATTACCCACTTAGACATTAATTCATTTATTTTTGTCTTATTTGCCTAGTTCATGAGTCCCACCATGTGCAAGTTGCTAATTGCCTATCCATAGAGGTCAAACTTGCCATCTTTGACTCATGTAGCACTTGGGAAAGCCTTAGAAATCAATTCTGCTTTATTCCTGGCCTCCTAGGCGCCTACCTACTTTTTCTGCTTTATTGCCTGCTTTTTCAGTGTTTTAAGGCACATAGGAAAGCAAGACTAGGTGAGGTGAACTAGCTTTGTGTCCTCTTTCTCCTCCACTCTTTCCTCCATGCAAAAGCATGTATGAGCTGCCATTCCACCACTCATTAGCTTTCCCATGTGCCCTTTCCAATTCGTGAGCTTCATGACAGATTTGGGATCAACTTTTTACACCTATGGGGGATTTGCCTATTTTGGGTAAGCCTGCTTTATGCTAGTTTTGGATGCCTCCTTATGCATTCGATCTCTTGATGTATTCTATATATTCAGAAACCTATGTTATTACAGGTTTGGCTATTGTACACTCAGTTAATATAATTTTGTGTTACAGCTCCATATTCAGTCTCCATTGTTAGCAATTTTGCATGATCAATTGTAAATTGTTTTCAGTGAAATCAATCTATTTCTGGCCTGAATTTCTACATGGTATAAGAGCCATTGTAGGTTGTTACCCTCCTTCAAAAATTGTTTTGTAGGTTCGACATCAAGACTGGGAGCCTTCTACTGATAGCCGGGACAGATTTTCTGAAGCTATGGATTCACAGAAAACTATCTTGACTCCCTTCAACTATTTTGAATGGAAAGCAGAGACGGAGATCTTGTTGAGAGTGAAAGGCCTCTACAAGGTGACTATGGCTACAGAAGCAGAGCCCAATGCTGCTGTAGAGAAGATCAAATGGCACAATCAGAGAGATGAGGCCTATGACCTCCTATGTCTCAGTATTTCTTGAGACCTCCTTTTCCATCTCGATGGATTAACTTCACCGGATCAAGTATGGGAGAATATTTCTGAGCTTTTTGGAAAGACAGATGAGATGAGGGACATCATATCTAAAATGAGCAGATTTCTCTGAGTCCCAGTAGCTTTGAATCCCTACAGCTATATTTCTCCAAGTTCAAAGCACTAGTTTTGCAACTGAAGTAGTGTGGTATCGAAAAGAAAGATGATCAGCTCGTATTGGCCATCCTCTCAAAGCTAACACCTGACTACTCAATCTTTTTTTTGACCTTCTATACCACAAAACTCACAGCTCGAACCTGGAAGATGCCTAGCCTTGCAGATTTCATGGAATCTCTCACACAAGAACAAGACAAGCTGGTGATGATGGGCACCATCAAACCATCCAAAGATCAAGCTTTGATTGCTGGAGATTCGAAGGTGGATAAAAGCAAAAAGAAAGCTAAAAATCCACCTGAACAAAAGAGAGACAAGAAGCAGTCTCTAGAGGATCAACAAGGTCCCACGAAAAATACCCAGAAGAAGAAAAACAAAGCTGAAATGAACAAGTGCTCATACTGTTCGAAGGGCAATCACACTGAAAGCTCTTGTATGAAAAAGTAGATAGATATGCTAACTCAATTGCTGGAGAAGAATGGCATATCCCTTCCAGAAAGCTCAAAGAAGAGAGAAGGAGAATTAAGTTCAGATGACAGAGAGAGAGTTCATGCTCTAGTTGTTGGCACATCAAGCTCACCCAATTTTATCATTGATTCTGGAGCTTCAAGACACATGGTTTCGACTAAGGACGCCTTCTCCTCACTGGACAAGTCGAAAGGACCATCTATTGTACTAGGAGATGACTCTCTCACTGAAAGTATGGGAAAAGGAAGAATAGATCTTGATCATGGGAAGTTCAACAATGTACTGTATGTCCCTGGTCTCGCCTCCAACCTTCTGTCAGTGTATCAGATGACTCACACTGGGTCTCCTAAGAAAGTCATATTCTCCCTTGATGATGTTGAGATCACAGAAATCTCAACTGGTAGAGTCATTGCAAAAGGAGTAGTGAATCATGCTCAAAAGGTATACATGTTTTCACACTTCCTACCTTACTCAAACCCCTCTGCTCTTCTTATCCATGCTAATGAAGCTAGCAAGCTATGGCATGAAAGATTTGGCCATCTAAACTACAAGCATCTGTCTGATCTTAGTGAGAAAGATATGGTCATAGGGTTTCCCAAGATAAAAGTTTCCAAAGGATTCTGCCAAGGTTGTATCCTAGGAAAACACCCAGAGCACAAATTTGAGAAAGCTAGTCATGAGAGAACCTTTGCACCTCTCGAGCTGATTCACAGTGATGTTGCTGGCCCATTCCCTCATATGTCCATGATTCAAGCCAAATATGCATTGACCTTTATTGATGATTTTTCCAGGTATTGTTGGGTTCACTTCATGAAACACAAGTCAGAAGTTTTTGGCCTATTCAAAGTCTTTAAGGCTTTGGTTGAAAACCAGTGTGGAAGGAAACTCAAGGTCCTCAAATCTGATAATGGTGGTGAGTATTTCAAGTCTGAGTTTATTAACTATTGTGCAGATGCAGGTATTCAGATGCAGCATTCTATCCCCTACACACCACAACAAAATGGTGTTGCAGAGAAAAAGAACAGATCACTGAAGGAGATGGCAACATGCATGATGGAGGCCAAAAATTTTCCACCAAAGTACTGGGCCAAAGCTATCAACTTTGCAGCCTATATACAGAATAGGGTGCCTCACAAACAGCTTGATGGCATGACTCCCTTCGAAGCATGGAGTGGGCACAAGCCAGATGTGACCCATTCCAGGATTTTTGGCTCAAAGGCTTGGGCTAGAATCCCAACAGAGAAGAGGAAGGCTTTGCAGCCCCAAAGCCAAGAGTGTATTTTTGTGGGATAATCTGAAGATTCAAAGGGGTACAAG
>LPNX010783893.1:69324-216661 GCA_001517045.1 Pseudotsuga menziesii | reverse complement strand
GAACATGCTGATTCTGATTTTTCTGATGGAGATGAGTTTATTGCAGACCCAAACAGCCCCACAAGGCCTAAATGGGCAGCCAAGACACTACATGCAGCAAGTGACCTAGCTGGGGATCCCAATGACCCAAGGAGGACTAGATCTCAATTTGAGAGTGGTCTGTGCATGAAGGATCCTATGTTTGCTGAAAAATTCTATTTGATGGTGGATCCTACTCCTCAAACATATGAAGAAGGATCAAGAGATCCAAGATGGAAAGCTTCCATGAAGGAGGATTTCAACTCGCTACAGAAGAGCAACACATGGGGGCTAGTGGATCTTCCTCCAGGAAGAAAGTTAGTCCAGTGTAAGTGGGTCTATAAGACCAAATTTTCTGCTGATAGTTCACCACTGAAGTAAAAGGCTATATTGGTAGCTAAAGGCTACTCACAAGTTCATGGCATCGATTACAATGAGACCTTTGCCCCAGTGGCAAAGATGGATTCCATCAGGCTAGCTCTAGCCATTGCAGCCTCAAGGCAATGGGAGGTACATCATATGGATGTAAAGTGTGCCTTCCTAAATGGAGTTCTCACTAAGGAGATATATATGCAGCAGCCTCAAGGTTTTTCTACTAACCCTTCTCTTGTGTGCAGGTTGAGAAAGTCATTGTATGGGCTAAAGCAAGCCCCCAGGGCTTGGTATGCCAAGATAGATAGCTTCTTGCTATCTCTGAATTTTGTTCAGTGCAAATCAGATTCGAATGTCTATTTGAAGGTAGTTAATGGTTCATTAATGATCATTGTGTTATATGTTGATGACCTCCTCATTACAGGATGCTCACAGGCTGAGATTGCTTCCCTAAAAGGAGCTATGAACCAAACCTTCTCCATGACAGATTTGGGGCTCTTAAGTCAATTTCTGGGGCTTGAGATTGCTCAAACCAAAGCTGGAATAAAGGTGCACCAGTCCAAGTATGCCTTGGATTTGCTGATTAAATTCAAAATGCAAGATTGCAAAGCAAGCAAAACTCCTTTCCTTTCAGGAGTGAAGCTGGAGGAAGATGATTCTCCACCGATGGTAAATAATACACTGTATAGGCAATTGATTGGATGTTTATTGTATTTGACACATAATCGACCTGATATTTGTTATGCAGTAAGTGTGGCTTCTAGATTCATGGATCAGCCTCATGAGATCCATTGGAAAGCAGCCAAAAGGATCCTTAACTTTGTTCAGGGAACAAGGACACATGGGATCCTCTATAAGGCAAAATATGATCTTGATTTGATTGGATTTACTGACAGTGATTGGGCAGGTGATAGCACAGAAAGAAAGTCCAATTCAGTTTATGTGTTCATGCTTGCAGAAGGGCCAATCAGCTGGTCAAGCAAGAAACAGAGTGCCATTGCACTCTCATCTACAGAAGCTGAGTACAGAGGAGTTGTCAATGCAGCAACTCAGTGTTTATGGTTGTAGGGTTTACTTGGAGAGTGTGGTTTCGAACCTGAGTACTCAACTACCATATACTATGATAACTAGAGTACCATTGGAACATGCAAGGATTCAGTTCAAAAGCAGAGAACCAGACACATTGAGATTCACATGCACTACATCAGAGAGCTAGTGCATGATGGCACCATTCACCTACTCTTCTGTTCATCTTCAGAACAAGTAGCTGATATCTTCACCAAAGCATTTTGTGAGAAGATCTTCAGCAATCTCAAATCACTACTAGGGATTTCTGATCATGCTGTGAAAGCATGAGTGGAGACAAGATTCTACAATTTTGTTTTACAGTCCATGTTTAAGGGAGGATTTTCCCAAGTTGGTTTTGCCTCTTTCCTTGTTTCATATGGACTTGCAGTATGTAAAAGGGTGACTAAGCCTTGTTTCTAGGCCCTATATTTTTTATTTATTACTCATAAAGTCAGAATTAAGGGGGGGTGTTAGAATAATCAACCCATAGTATTACCCACTTAGACATTACTTCATTTATTTTTGTCTTATTTGCCTAGTTCATGAGTCCCACCATGTGCAAGTTGCTAATTGCCTATCCATAGAGGTCAAACTTGCCATCTTTGACTCATGTAGCGCTTGGGAAAGCCTTAGGAATCAATTTTGCTTTATTCTTGGCCCCCTAGGCACCTACCTGCTTTTTTTGCTTTACTGCCTGCTTTTTCAGTGTTTTAAGGCACATAGGAAAGCAAGACTAGGTGAGGTCAACTAGCTTTGTGTCCTCTTTCTCCTACACTCTTTCCTCCATGCAAAAGCATGTATGAGCTTCCATTCCACCACTCATTAGCTTTCCCATGCACCCTTGCCAATTCGTGAGCTTCATGATAGATTTGGGATCAGCTTTTTACACCTATGGGGGATTTGCCTATTTTGGGTAAGCCTGCTTTATGCTAGTTTTGGATGCCTCCTTATGCATTCGATCTCTTGATGTATTCTATATATTCAGCAACCTATGTTATTACAGGGTTGGCTATTGTACACTCAGTTAATATAATTTTGTGTTACAGCTCCATATTCAGTCTCCAATGTTAGCAATTTTGCATGATCAATTGTAAATTGTTGTGATTGAAATCAATCTATTGCTGGCCTGAATTTATACAAGAATTAGTTCAAGGACCAAGACTCTCAACATTTTAATACACACAGACACAGTCACACATGCTTTGTTTACATTTTCAGGAACCAAATGTTTGGATGTAATTCTACACAGGGAATAGAACGCTACCCTAAAAGTGAGACATATCCTCAATGGAAAAATGTCTACAAAGTGGTTTGGGTGATGTCACTTTGAGAAGGAATTAATCCAACAGTGGATTCTTTTAGACGTTGGAGGATAAAATATAGGGAAAACCAAAGGCTTGCAAGATATCCATAATGGGATGAACAGGGAGATAGGGGGTTGGTTTCGGTCTTTTGGTGATATTCTACAAAAGGGATGAATTCCAAATGAATCAAATAATAAACTAGGTCCATAGATAAAGGAAATAGCAGCGTCACCTCCTTAACCACTGCATCCAACATGTTGAAATATTTGAGATGCACATAGGTTAGCAAAACTTTGACAAAAACATTGTCAATGCCTTAGAAGTAAATGACCAGTGCCGTAATTCAAAGATGTGAAATGTTCAAGTATCAAAAGGATGTACCAAATACTCTAGCCCAGAGACAAAACCAATAATTATTCATAATGATAGAGACAACAATATTTTCTAGCTTGTTAAGAGCATGACAAAGTTTCCTGTGAAAATGATGAATAACAGATCAGAGTTAGCAAATTTATAAAATTTAGAAATGGTTTTCCACACAAGTATAAATATTCAAGGGGATCGATTGAATATTTGAAATGACACTATTTCTTGTACAAATGATAAATTCATGAAGGAAATATTTTCAAGAAAAACAATTTTGTCAAAGCAAAGATAGCTTTCAACAAATATGAGGTTCCTTTGACAAATTCAAATTTTAATGATGGTTTCTCATGTCAACACATGAAATAAATCAAGACAAGTTTGATCAATCAAAAAGTTGTTACTTTTGATAATCAACAAGTGTATGAAGTAAATCAAATCAATCCTCTTTGAAAGAAAGACTTGCTACAAAGATCCAACCTTCTTTTTTATGTTTCCAAACCAGTGCTTCTCAATAGATCAGAATGTATCACAATAGTACTGTTTACAATCAAATATGGAAACATTTAAAACAAATGGTATGCCAAAAAATGTAACAAATCAACTCAAACAACGGATACAAGTGTTTGTTTGGTCATGTGAATGCGTTATAAGAGTATCTGTTGAACCAATTTCACTGTCAAATATATATCAGGAGTAGCTAAGAGTGACTTGAAACAAAAGTGCCCAGAAATGCTTCAAATTGTCAACAATTAATGTATGAGCATAGCAAGAAAGTCAAAACCACTTTCTTTGATATTGTCCAATGTCAAAATTTACTTATATATCACTGTCAAAACATATGTGGACAAATATGGAAAATACTTGTATTTGACAGTCCTAGGATTTGTGATTGTAACACACTTTTGATAGCTAAATTAGTGAGAAAATCAAGTGTAGGTGAGGTGGCTATTAGAAGAAGTGTTTATTTTGTAAATTAGGGCAAGAAATGGCACTAAAGGCTGTCCCAAAACAAGTGTTATACCAGCCAAAACAAGGACAATCCTGTAGGTATCTTTGGTATCCAAATGATGACTAAACGGTTTGTCGTTAAGGAGATGTAAGGCCTACATGAAAAGGTTGGGTTCTAGAATGTTTAGGAGTCTAAGTATTGAGCTTTTAGGGGGTGCCTAATGGTATTTCAGAAGTATGATTTTGATAGCAGCAGTAGGTTAATTTTAGAAGTGTTTAAGGGTGTTAGAGTAGTAGCGTTAAAGAGTTAGTAACCTAGGATGGTAGCTATGCTAGTGAGGAATGCTAATGATCTAGGCCAAGGGATAAAGTGGAGGGAATTATGGCAGTTTATAAAGGGTCAAGGGTTATATTGGAAGCCATTAGGGCTTAAGGATAGGAAATGAATAGGGTTTAGTGTAGTGGATTCCATACAAAACCATTCTATGGAAATTGCATGTTTCATAAGAAGGCTTCTTTGTTAGAGAAAGACACATCAGCCTAGTCATTCCCATTCATACATTTCCCTCTCTTTTCAATAGTTTATTACAAGGAAAATTTTCCAAAGTTTCTTTAAAAACTACAGTGGGGTTGACTGCCATGAGGGAAATTCTTGGAAGTTTTGAAAGTACAGGTGGTTGTTATACTGAATTAACAAAATAGTGTAGTATGATTCTCTCTGCTACATGATCTCCCACCTAGTTGGGACTGAAAATTGTCAGGGTGAACAACCCTAGTGATGTATAGAAAAGAGTACAGTCAAAGTTGATTGCTGATATGAAAATTCATTTTTAGTGAAACCTCTACGTAATAGGAAGAAAACTAAATCATATTAGCTATATCACTATTGAATGATTTGATTATTGGTCATTTTTTTTTCGTTTTTTATGTTGTAATGAAAGGAAACAATAAACTACTTGAATGAATTCATTTGGTAATTCTTGGAACCTACAAGACTCTGACCAAGAAAGTCTAAAAAACTAGTGCTCTTCACACTTTTTTGTACACTCAAAGGCTCTTCCTATAGGGCACCATAACTTACAGGATATTGAGATGCATAGGTTTAATGATGCTAAGTGGCACCTCCTCTACCTCTCTAATAGATATAACCACTATTAATTTTGTGGTTTTGGCGATAGATGCTACATTAGTGGCTACGACTGCTTCTTGTTTGGGAGTGGGGAGTTGTTGGGATGCTTGCATGATTTTAGTGATTGCTATCTTTTTGCATGTGATTTGGGAAATTGATAATACATATTTAGTGGTCACAGTTGCTTCTTCTCTACATGAAGGAGTGGAGATTTAGCCTTATGGAGATTGTTTATTGCTTCTACTTGATGACTTATGCATTGAAGTTTTGCCACTATTTTCCCTACCTATTCTGGTTAATTAAAGAACCGGAATTTAAAATTCGAGTCTATTGATTCAATCTCGATTCAACAAAGAAATTTTCATATGAATTATATATACGATACGGTAATATTCTTTAAAGTACGAGCATATCCCCCTCCTTGTGTCAATGTATCCCTTTCCATATTTCTATGGGTGGGTAATATTGACATGACCATATTTTATTGGTAACAAGATCGACCATCCGAATTGCTTGTAGGTGGAATATCTTAGCATTATATCACTATAGCATGCAACGAAGCAAGCGAGCTATCATATAGTCCCCAGTACATAGAAGGGCAAACAAAAAGGTGCCTTGGTTAATAAATCCTATATAATGCAATGGTGGAGGTCAAATATTCAGTGGCACAATGTAGCTAAAGAAATGGTCAACAATTCAAAATGACTTTTTTATTGAATGTAAACAACTACCCAAATTGCATTCCTATAGTAATACATTATATCTAAAAAAAATCATAATATTACGATTTTTTCAGTAGTCTAGCTACATCCTACGATGATTGTTTGTAGCATTTTTTTTGTCTATTGAGATTTGAGGCCAGGATTGAGTCCGATGGGATGAATCTATAAAATCCAAAATCTAGTCTGATGGGATAAATCTATGAAATTTCCTCCGTAAAAATACACCAATAAAAGTATAAAGCATCGATATAATATGTCATGCTACCATGATTGAATACCTACCTAGATCTCACATAGAGACTTTTGTCATGCTATGGAAGCAGGTTGAAATCAGATGATTAATAAGAAATGACATCAATAGATGATGTCACATATCTACATTTAAACATGGATTTTCATAGCGAAGATGAACACAACAAAACCCAATATAATGTCCTCTCCTGTTTAGAAATAAGATAATACCTAAGAAACCTAACCATCTTAGCTCATTTTTTACCCTCAAGGCACACGCTTGGGGTATTTCCTTACTTTAGGGGTTCATTTGAGTGTGAAATATCTCGAATCAAGGTTACCCAATGGAATGAGAAAAAACTATCAAGAACTAAAATGAAGCAAACTTTCTCACTTTTCTCGAGAAGCCCTACAGTTCCCTCTCACAAAAACACCAAAATCTTGGTCACACAACATCGTCATTCCTTTTCCATCAATAAATACATCAATATGAGGACTATAAACCATTGAGGACTATAGGGTGATTTTTTTCTTATCTCAAACAAATAGAAAAAGTAGTATACATAGATTTAATACTTCAACCAACTCTCATCCGGCCAAGTTTCAGGAAGTTGCTTATGTCTATGAATAGTAGGATTCCCAAGGTTCAATTCCCCCTTTTCCACATGAATTTGGTTATATATGTGAATACCAACACTGTGAGTGCACCATACCCATGTATTCTGATTTCACATTTATACAAATTACAGTTCTCCAGGATTCTCATTTACATGTTTCCATTTACAATTATAGAAATTACATGTCTGGAATATTTTTAGAGGATTTTCAGATCAAGGGCACACAATCAAAAGTATCATTCACTAAACGAGACATCCAATAATCAATAATCGCTTTAGGAAGAACCCGATTCAGACATACCTGACAATCGATGTTGTCAATGATACCGAATTTCTTCCAGCCATTTTTTCAAACACATTGCCTGCATTATTTAAAAAAACATATTTAGCATACATGGTTGATAATAATATTATTTATAATGATTTTATACCCAATAGTATTAATTTAAAACAAAGCTCAGATTGCTTAACACTCACCTCTTGCAAAAACCTTGTACAATTCATCAACAAAAGTGGGTTTCCAAGATCTTCCTACAACATTTTCTTGTGCTAAGGTTGGAATATCATCGTTTCACTTAGATAGAACCATTCCTCCTTATTGTCAAAATTTCTCTCACCATTCTTATTCAGCCAGCTGAAAAAAAAGGAACTTGGATTCGCATTTCTCTAATCAAACTTTATGAACAGGGGAATAGAGAGAGCTAGCGGAATAGCGAGATTCTTCATGTGGGTATTGATGCTTTGAAACCCAAATTAATTTATGGCATCAAAACCCTCAAATTCTCTTCTAGTGAGCCTCGTCCATTCTGCGACTACTAAAAAAAAATATGATATTTGAATTTGTTTCTCTGTGAGAACCCGAAGGCCCTTTAGCCGCTAGTCGAGCCCAGGAGCCAATGTCGGTCCAGTACTCAATCCAAGAGAATATTTAATGCACCTGATATGAGTCATTCCCAATAGTCGATAGGATTTTAGTGTGAAGTTATAACAACAAATAACCCTCCCTGGTTGCATATTTGGCCCATTTATTATTGCTGACGAGCCTAATTGACCCTAACTACCCTATATGTATGAGTAACAGTTGGAGCAACTCGTTGTGTTTAGTTTTCAAACGCTTAATGCACTCACTTTGGCTAGTGATAATAAGTGGGCCAGAAATTGATCTTGATGGAAGTAACATTCTTCATGCAATTTCATAGCCCTCCTTCCCGTTTCCCTATTAATTTGACTACATAGTCCTGAATCACCGATTGCCAGAATGAGAAAATGAGATCGAAGCAACCTCTTGATGTTTGGCATAGCCAAAAATTGATGTGAATGCAAGCTAGGAATAACTCATTTATCCCACTCCCTTTTCCTATCCATCCGGCTACTTCGCCAATACAGAGATACTATGATGAACCCTAGGATGGTTTCAATTGTTCTAGTTTGACCAGGTTTGTACCAATTCATTCTTTGGTGGGAAACCCCTACTAAAAATGAAATGAATATCTTTCAATTTTTTCTTTTTGTTTTTTAATATATGTTTAATGAATATCTTTTTTGTTTTTGTATATATGTTTTTTTGTTATTTATTATATATTATTCATAATATAATATAAAACTAATAATACACCTTCTTTATCTCTCTCTCTCTCTCTCTATGTGTGTGTGTGTGTGTGTGTGTGTGTGTGTGTGTGTGTGATGAAATATATATATAAATTGTACCAGGAGCTAGAGTGTGACGTCCTTGTCGATTGATATACATGTAGTTTACAAAATTATGGTGTCTACAGGTTATGTTGATGGGGTATGATAGTTAATTTGGTGTGAATCATTGAGTTGTGACGTCACATGAGGGGGTCTATAATTTACTAAATCCTTACATTGCAAATGGATTCAGAGACCCCCGAATCCATCTACAATGTTAAAATTTAGAAAGGGGGTCTCTGAATCCATTTGTAGTGTTAGAATTTAGTAAAATGTACAAATTCATTGTCAAATTTGTAATTTTTTCCATTGTGGGAGTGACACAACTAAAAATGACCAAATAAATGACCAATTGTAATCTGGTCATTTGTAGTCTAGATATCCCATGATCAAATTTGATCATTTATCTTGGTCATTTTTAGTTGGTTTTTATCCCGTGACCAAGAGTGGTCATTTATCTTGGTTGTTTTTAGTTAGCTCACTTAGAATTATCAATTTTGGTCATTTATCCCTTTAAAAAAACTATGGTGACCAATATTTTTGGTCTCATCGTCACTAATCTCTCATTTTCCACTAGCGGTATCCCTCTCTGCTAGATCATTTAGATCTACTTGATATAAAATTTAAAATTCGATACCTCTTGGTGTTTATATTGTTGTTTTTATTTTTTAATTTCTATTTTTTTCATTGTTTATAGTCGACATAATGTTACATAATGTTACAAGATATTCCCATAATGTTATGTAACGCTACATAACATTACAAGATCTCCCCCATACTGGGATGTAGAGCGCCTCTCGACGCAATAATTATATGGTGACATTATAATATGTGAAAAATAGTACAATCATAAAATTTTAAGTATATTTAAAAAAAAATAGTAATGAGGATCTCATGAAAATGATTAAAAAAAATTGATATATTTAAATGATGTTAAAGATTTAAGGAGATATTGTTGAATATAGTTATAGAAATAGTATTGTACAATTTATTGCTTAAGGATATGTGTTTCTTTTTACAAGGTTGTAGGTTAAATTTCCAAGTGATAAGATATGTATACATGGGTATACCAAATTGTCACATTGATTTTATGGACAACTTCATTAAGAATTATTAAGAGAAAATATATCCTAGCACAACCACAAGTAAAGTGGCAAGTGAATGCTAATTTTCCCAGCCAACCACTTAGTTTTGTCAATATAACATTAAACTAATTAATATCAACATAAAATAAATACTATTTAAATAAATAAATACTTGATATGAAAAAAACAAAAAACAAAAATTGATATATACTTAATTGAAGCTTATTTAAATCTTAATCTAGATGCATTTTAGCATAATAAGATACAATGACCATGAAATGAATCTCGGTGGTACACCTGTTACACTCAGACTAATCTTGTTCATTTTCTCAAGGAAGTCCAAAATCTCAAATAATATCTAGATCTATGGATGTAATAATTGTAATGTCCCCAGTATTTAAATTTATCCCTTGGTGAAAATAAGTAAATATGGCCAAAAGTTATTTGGAAATTATTAGTGTCAATGGCCTAAATCATTAATTAGTAATGTATGAGACCAAATATTAATTATTAATGCAATATTGAATTAATTTGGTCAAGGAGGACTTATAAGAGGTTGATTGGGACCCTTAAGATTTGTCTCCCTCAAGAAGTTAGGAAACAAAGCTGCTAAAAGCAGCCTAAAAATAGGAAAAGAAACAGACAATCAAAGAAGGCATATTTTTGCTAGTAAGACTCGACAAGGATTAGTAACAACAAGAAAGCATCGATAAAACTTAGTAAAAGCTACGAGTGACAAAATTACTTAATGAGGGAAAAATTGATGAGGCAAGTGGGTCCAAATGAAAAAGGTAACTTGCAAAAGAAATCTCCAACTCATTCCTAATTCGTATTCCAAGAAAGCAAGGATAGCTACACAAAGTAGCAACTTCCAATTAGGCCAATGAGGGCGCATTGTGTAACCCACCTAGAACTAAAAACATTTTATGTTATGACAAGAAAATACTTTAAAGGTTATTGTAAAGTTTTATGTTGTTGTCCAAGGATGGTCAAAGATGACTGTAATTGAATATTTTATTATTTAATAATTAAAAGAAGAGACACCTATCCAAAGAGGACTATTGAAGAGTGTTCATTGGCCTACTAGGAGGAATGATCTAGCGTAGAAGGAAAATATGACAAGTGGAAGCAACGAAATTCACTTTCTAGCTAATGCATGAGGAAAATTCCTTGAAATTGTGGTCAAGTTTTGTTGGCCGAATATACTGACCTAGGCCAACTTACGAAAAGACACCCCACACACTCGACTTATTGCATCCTTGTGTATGTTTGGGATAACTATCTCTCACAGGATCAAGGCCCTTCTGGTTGTAAAATGTGCTCTCAAACTCGAGAGTCTCTTTAGGTGAAAGTGATAAGTTGCACTAAAACAAAATCCTCTGATAAATCAAAGAAATTTAACCTAATGATTAACTGATGCTGAAAAAATAACCTGAGCTACGTACAGAAAAACAGTAGCTCCTAATCCTGTAATGACCTAAATGCAAGTTAACTATCCCAAACTGGGAGCTTGAATTAATAACCTGATAACAATTTTTATTAGAAAATTTGATCTATGATCTTGCAATGTTAGGGAAGCCTACTATCAACAGAAATAGATCTAAATCAACTTACAATAAAATAACATTTTATCATAAATTAATTTGAAAATGAAATAAAACTCATAATCGAAATAAGTTTAACATAGTATTGAAGCATAAAAGAAACTACACCCAAGTACTAACGCTGAAATGAATAAGTTCAACTCACACAGTCAGTACTTTGTATAAAATCATATCAATATCAAGTGAAGAAAAGAAACATGAAGAAGTTCATTTTCTTTTCTAGATGACAACTAATCATCCATACTTCAACCCTAAGTACGTTGTTCAGAATCCATTATCAAAAGTGTTTTCACATATAATATAAAAATACATACATATGAAAAGGAACTTTAACACAGGAAAAACAATATTAACACAGCATGATAATAACTGATAGACTTAGCTAATGTCTTCAGTATGTCTATAAAATATAGTAGTCTTCAGAAATAGTTCTAAAGGAACACAAATAAACATAATAATATTAAGTGTTGTATTATATTTGTTCATCACAAGTTCCAGGATTCCAACCCCTTGCTTCAGTTCCGAATTTGCTTATAAAGGAAAATAAAAGACTACAACTGACTAACTAGAAATCCTATTTCTTAGGAAAAATCCCAATCATATCCAAATAAGGTGTAACCATGACCAGCTTCATAGGAACGTTGTTACAAAATCATCCGGAGAGAAAGATACCCCAAGAGTTTAACTTACTGGAGAAAATCCAGCGTTATACTCTCCCAATCATAGTAACACCATACTGGGTAACCCATGCCAACAAAAGCTTAAAAATAGGAACGAAGTAATTACTGAGCATCAAATCAGTTGTAAGTCTTGAACATTCTTCATTGAGTAGCCACGTACAATCAAAAGACACGAAGGCAGATCAATATCTAGTTTTATCCCAACGGTTTCTTTGACACTTGGACATATTAACAAAAACTTGTTTAGCAAAATTTAATGATGATCAATTAATCATGAGTGAGATATCTGCAGAATTTTAATTCTGTAGATATCTCAATTTAATCATTTAGACCATGAATTGAACCGAAAACGATGAACCCAAAACATCACTAACCTGTAAGAATCTATCCAAAACCCTCTGTAGGCATAATGTAAGATACAAAATAAAAATTTTAGAAGTCACTGAAAAACAAGATATCAGGTTTTTAAGGCCGACTGAACTGAGAATCGAATGGGTACACTTCTCCTAGCTTCATTCAATTTATCCCTAAACCTGACAGCCATGGTTCTGTTAATCCTATTCTGTCTTTTCAATATTTGATTCTTTAGCAAAATCCTTTTAATCATTTCTTTGCATTTCAACTTTTTTCCTCTTAACACATCCCATTTCTCAACCCAGGTGATCAATTCAGCTTTTAAAGCTTTAATTTCTTCCAGGGAAATTGTTTGAATAACTTGTGCTTCTTTTAAATCTATTTGCAAGGAAGAAATCAATTGGACATGAGGATTTGGATCAGTTTGGTCTTTCAACTCTCTTTTCAAGTTTACTCAGGCTTCTTCAGTTAAGTGAGGCTTTCTGTTAATTTCTTGGCTACCCTCATGATTTACTTGCTGACTGTCAACCACCTTGTTTGCAGAGATAGAAATGTATTTAAGATCTAACACAAATGGGCCTATGGGAGCTAGATGCGGTTGAATGTCTGAAGAATCACTCACCTCAATAACTAAGATATCCCCAACACTCAAATTCCTCCTGGCAAGCAGAGTGGTTGTCATACTGCGTGTGGTTCTTCGTATAGCTGGATTGCTCATAGCACTACTAGTTTTATTTTCAGCCTTTTTTTGCTTCATATTAACCTATGCATGAGAAGAACTCTTGTCTTGATAGGTTATAGGAGTTGAGGGTTTTCTTTCTTGACCTTGTGAATTATTTGCAGGATTTTCAACACTAGTTTCCACCTCAATTTTTACATCATGCATACTTAGGGTTTGATTAGGCTGAAAACCTTCATTCCCCAAATCATCCTGAGAACCAAAGTCCTCAACTTCAAGCTTAGCTTCTTCATTGTTTACCCGCCTACGTCAAACCCTAGGTCTCTATTTGGGCCATTCCTCTTTAACCCCAAACCCATTTCTCACAAGGAAAGAATCCCAGGTTTGACCTAGTTCTTCCAACCGACTGGACACAATAATTTTAATTAACCCATGGTGGAATAAACTCCTATTTTTGTTCCCAACATTAGACTGATAAGTGGATGCCATTTTATGCAAACTGTTCAAAAAGAAAAAGGGCATATTGACAGGGTAACCCTTAAATATCAACAACAACCAAAGGTGATAAAATTGCATCTAAGACATCCTACCCTCACAAGTTACATACCTGATGATTAGCTCCAGAAGAGCCCTCCATTTCTTCATTAATAACCAGGATGGGAAGCTGGATTTGAACTTAGTTTGCCAATGAGCAGGTGTAAGAAACCCTTTCCACTGGTCATTCTTAATATGTTTTCCTTTATACCACTTCTCACCAGTTTGTGGCAAGCAAATAGCTTGAGAAATGAACTTCTCAGACAACTTAATCTCAACGTCTCCCACATGTGCACAAACCCCATCAAACGACTCTGCGAATGCCTTAGAAACTGCCATATTAAAACCAGAAAATTTCTAAAGGAACTCCAACCATAGATCTCTCGACACTCGGGATCAGCATACAGATATTCGTCACCAATAAGTTTGAACCTAGACACTGGAGCCATGGTAGTTGTACACAAACCTCTAGGGTTTTTGAAACACATATTACAAGATGCAATCATTTCATCAACAGTATAGGCATTACTAGCAATACTCCGAAATACCCTATTTTATTGAAACCCTGAAAATCTTCCTGTAATTCCATCATAACATGAATTGGCAGAGACAAGAGGTTTCAAAGACAACTTACCAAAACATAATGAGCCGTAGGAGAGTCACATAGGTGAGTTATTGCAAGTGATGTTTGCATGATTTAGGATTGACAGATAGCAACCGTCAAATGACACGATTACCAAAACCTTAGTTCCACCATTACTACATCATTCATTGTGATTTCATAACGTGTTGTTAATGGAGGTTAATTCATCATTTTTTAACACGACTCAATAATTTCCAAAACCTTAATTCTTCATTTATTGAATTCAATCATAAAAATGTAATCACCTTAGCATATAATTAATATCTTAGGGTAAAGGTCAAAACTAATTAGAGAATAATTTGATAATGTGACCAAACCAATGTCAAAAGCCTAGAAAGTGACTTTAAACCTTCCTCACAAACTCTAATACCAACCTATTTCAGAAATATGAATTTGAAATAAGTGATGAGAATATAGTATAGTAGGGTTCATGAAGATTCACATTAAATTCACCTTAAAACTTTTGACAACTAAGATAGGATAAATAATTCAGAAGTGATGAAGCTTTACCAAATTTTCCACATGAATCAGAAATAACAGTTATGACATCATGCAGTACATAGTTTGAATTAATAACTAATAAATTCATTTGATTGTAATCAAACATGAGTGATGAGTGGAAAAATAGGAGCTACTAATCTTCTGTAATTATAGTTCTCCTGATGATTGACAGAAATGAAGAATTAAGATCATAAGAGTCGAATTTTTGTTGTTACTGATGTTCAACCAGTCCGAATCAATTAGTCAAGTAAGTTTCTGTCAGGAGTGCCTTAAGAATCAAAGATTCTTAGGGCACCCCTATGATATCAATGATGAGTTTTTTTTATCCAGATAAAAGAATCAATATTGCTTGAACATTATCGATTCTCAAATTACTTGTGTTAAAAAATGCTCCGAAGGGTGTTGCCTACCAACAGGTTCCCAACAAAGGAGGGATTAAACAGGTGGCACATTAATATGCAAACTGACCCAAATACCTAGGCATGCACATATATACCCATCAAATGTGTAGGAGGCTCACTATATTCTGGAGATTAGAACCTTGTGGTTTGCTGGAAACTGAAAAGTTAGGAACACAAGAAGAAATTCGATGAGGGGAAATATAAAGTGAATTACTAGAGTATTGACTGCAAGTGTGACTGCTAAGTTATAGAAAGGACAGAATAGGCCTCTAACTAGTATATTCGTCCTGGTGGTTTAGTGAACATGCTCGGGGGTCCTAAAGCAAGTAATATTGGTTGCTTTGAGGAGATGTTTGGGAGGAACGATCTTCTTTGGATGTTTTTCCACTTCAGAGGTTAACGGGTTTTATATTGTTCAGATTTATTATCTTAAATTCATTTTCTGTTATTTTTTGAAGTATTTATGAATGATGAAAGTTTCCAGAATTATTTATTGTTTTTTAGAAATAATGCAGGAAAGTTTATTTCCTATAAATCACAAGTTAAGTACAAAAGAATGGATTTTACTCCTTCAACAGTTTTCATAGTAGAATTCATAGACTATCTTTTCTTATTATCTAGAAAGCAGTATCATGTTTCTGTAAATAGTTTAACCTAATATAATGTTTTATACATAAATTAATAAAGGATTAAAATGAACCAAAGAGGTTAAGAAGAGCTAGCTTCAACATCTCTGGTAAATATTTTCTTATCTTTTTGTTTAAAAAAAAATGCGGAATTTCTTTTATAGTTAGGGCTTGCCTTAGTTAAACGCAATGAATCCCTTAATCACAAATTTTAAACTTGCTAAAACAATAGTTCTAGATTCGAAACACTATGGCTTCTAGTCGAGGGTTCAAAACCCATAAAAGGGAATTTACATATGAATATTAACATTTACCCTATATCAATCCCTTATACCCAAAAGGATTAATTTACTTAACATCATTATCCATACAGGCTTAGCATTTTTCAAAATGAGTTAGGGTTAAATTTTTTTCCAATTAATGAAAAAGTAGATTCAATCAAATCGAAAAAGCAAATAAACTCTATATAAATTATATTAGGGTTTGTACATTTTTTTTATGGAAAAGAAATAATTCAACATGTTAATGTAAGACTTTCAAAGGGATGTATTCCCTATCTAATAATTTTAACACAGGTCAAGGGTTTGAGGCCTGTAAGGCTAATTCTTTTACCAAGTAATTTATTATTTGAAACCCATAGCGAATGCACCTTAGATATAGAATCAAAACCCAAAAATTCATTCAATACTAGACTGTAAATAATAAATCATACATCGAGAGAAAGAATTTTATGAACATAACTATAAACAAAATATCATTTACACAAAGTAGTCTGAAAGCTATAAATGGCCTAAACAACTTACAGAGTAATATTAATAAACAATAAAGAGAGTAGTGCTTTTAAACAATAATACCAATTATACATAGCAGTTCCAGAATTTTAAACAAAGCAAAAGCGTAGTAAATGGTTTCCCATAGAATTTGCTAAATCTTACAGTAATAGTTTCAAATTCTTTTTACAAAAGAGACTATAATAAAACATCCCAACATACGTTAGGGTCTGTAAATAAAAGAGAGGGAATTTAAACTTTTAACTATGTATAAACCCTAGCATAGACCTAAGACATCTAAAACAACTTTTCATCTCTACCTTTTAATGCCATAGAGTCAAAACAGGAGAGTGTTACCATCAAACTAGAGGAGGATCGTTAAACCCTTGAATCTCCAAAATGAAACCAGAACAAAAAATAACTTTGTTCCAGCTTTGCATTATCATTTCACATTGTCAAGGACCGTAGGATTCAAGGCTTCTAGGTCTTACCAGAACCTTCAGCACCAGCCTTGACCTGAGCTCTCTCCTTCAACCAATATTTGTTGAGAAAAAATAAATCAAAATCTCCTATAAGTAAACAATGCACAGAGGTTAAACTATGAAAACTAGCAGTCGACATTATACAAATTTGGCAGCAAACTGTTAAAAAAAAAAAAAAACAAACCCGAATGAACAACTTACCTATCTCTGCAAAAGGCCGAGGCATGGAGTTGAAGACCATCAATGTGGTGATAAAAATCGTTGGATTCTTATGTAAGAGGTCGCTTGGTCCAGTGATTTATTTCTTTCCAACTTTGGAAGGGTCGAGAAGGGCTGAGATCCCTCGGTGAAGAAAAAAGAAAAATAAAACCCTTTGGCTTTTGCTTAGGGTTTTACACTTTCTCCAACTGGAAGGCACCAAAAAATCTTCATGTGGGCATTTTTACTTTCTCACCTACCTCCACGTGGATCAACACTTTCGACTCCTATTCTCTATAGTTTTTGGAATGATTGCATTTTTTTCCCTTAGTCACTTTAAATTTCACAATAGTTTTTGTTACATTGGCTCGTTGGTTTGTTTAGTAGTGCAAGGAGGGGGGACTAATCCTTTTTGTTGAAAAACACCTACCATAATACAAGGTTAAACATTGCGTTATGTTACAATAAGCTAAATAAGACCTTTCTCCTTGTATCCCTCGCATCGAATTAGGTTTTGTAGGTAGAGGCTTAAAACAATAAAGCATAGCAGAGCCATCTTATGGTAAATCAAGATAGAATACAAACTGTAACTTACGACAAACAGACATGACACTTTAAATTTTGAAAACAAGTAAATTGGTATACCAGTATAGTGTAATGTATTTCATAAATGGAGTTGTTGTAATTGAGTTGTTAAGTATTATATTTTCATAATTTTTCATTATAGGCTAAGTTCTAGGATGAAAATGGAATGTAAGGTTTACTTTAATTCTTAAAAGCTATGTGAAACCATAATAGGTCGTATATTGATCTAAACCCTCCGTAATATTTTTTTAAATTTATTTATGAAATTTTGGACTTGTTACATGTGGCATCAAATCACGATTTCAAACACTAGGCCTGAAGTTTGTCTCAACTCACATGCTCAATACAAAAATAGGAAAAACAAAAGAATGAATTATGTTTAAAAATGGTTTCTATACAGAAATATAAATTTTTATTTTGCAGGAAATGGAAGGAGTAGAGGCATCTGCCGAGGATGGATCACACCATAATAATCCAGATAATTTATACGTGGAACTAAATAATCAACCATCTAAATTAATTCAAACTGTAAAAGACTTAAAGGATGAATTAAAGAATGTTAAGGAAGATAATGAAAAAATCCTAAGAGCACAGAAAGAATTAAATCAAATATTGTTGGATAAATTACATAATGAAGGAAAGGATAAAAGAAAAGAACATGAATCTGAATCTAGAACTATATCCTACAAGCGTAAAGGTAAAAATTTAAAATTCTCTAATAATGAAAGTAATTCCTCCTCAGGAATTAATGTTAGGTCACACAGAGAGAAACATAAATATTCCAGTGAAATTACTGAGAGAGACAACAGTCCTATAAAGAGAAAATATAAACCTTACGAAGAAATTTCAGGAGAGTTTAAGAAGATAAAACCCCCAATGTTTAATGGTGGGGTGGAAAAATGATAAGAAGCCTTGGCATGGCTGTCTGGGACAAAAAAATATTTTCAAATCTATAATTACTCAGACAAGATAAAGGCTAGAATGGTGATTTATAACTTAACTGGAAAAGTTGATATATGGTGGAAGTATATAAAAAGAGTGAAAAACATTAGAGAAAATTTAGTAACTCGAAGGAATTTTAAAAAATACTTTAAAAGAAAAATTTTGTGTGAACAATATTACGAAGAAAGGGCTAAGGAATTTTACAATCTTAAGCTAGGTTCAATGTATATGAAGGAACTGAGTAGTAAATTTTTAATTTTATTACGATACATACCTTATATCATCGATGAAAGACCTAAGATACAAAGGTTTCTGAGTTGTATACTTTTTAGCTTCAATGACAGAATTGAATACGACAATCCAAAAACCCTTGAGGAAGTAATTAGGAAGGCTAATTTACATTATGAAAAAAGAAGAAATACCTAACTGGAAGGGAAAAAGAACAAATAATTTTGATCAAAGAAGAAAAATATTTAAGTTCAACAGAAATTTCAGAAATAATTTCTGAAACTATCGTAAGAATACTTATCAGGGGAAAAACTTTAAAAGTAATACACATCAAAATTTTACAGTAGAAAAGAATAGAGACATACCTAACAATCATGTTAAAAGTAATGAACAAAGAGAACCTATAAAATGTTTGGAATGTCAAGGACCTCATTATGCAAAAGGACTGTCCAAACAGAAGGAGGAATTTCAGCAATGTGCAAACAATACAGAAAGAAGTAACTGTTGGTGACATAGCGAAAGAGATGCCCAAGATTAGTGCATCCTTAGAGAACTTACAGGATGATCACCAAACATTTATGGTGGAAATAGAAGGTATGATAAAGAATAGACCCATTTCTATTTTGATAGGCCTAGGTGCTAGTTTAAGCTCTGTGTGACCTAGTATACCAGAAAGTTGTAATTTGCACTTGAATAATTTTGAAAAATCTTGGCTAGTTCAGTTAACTATAAAGGTAGTTAGCTATGTTGAAAATTGTGAAATTTTTATGAGTCAATTCAAAACTCAATTGAAATTAAATGTATTACCTATAGGGTTAGATGATGTTTTAATAGGCATGGACTAGCTAGAAAAACACATAGTAGTTTTAAATTGCTTTGAGAAAACATTTGCATGCTTAAATGAAAAAGGAGAAGCAATTATAGTAAAAGGAATACCTAGAAAAGTTTATGTTAAACGGATTTTAGCTTTACAAATGAAAAATTATGTACGTAAAGGTTGCAAAAAATTTGCTATATATGTAACGAATGATGAACACATGAATAAAGAAGATAAATTAAAATTTGATGATATACCCATTTTAAAAGAATTTTCATAATTATTCTCGACAAAGATTCCAGGATTACCTCATAAAAGGGAATTGGATTTTACTATTGAATTAGTACCTGGAGATGTACCCAATTCAAAGGCTCCTTACCGGATGAATATCCTATAACTTAATGAATTAAAATTGCAACTACAGGAGTTAATTGATAAAAATAACATAAGACCAAGTGTATCCCCTTGGGGAGAACCTATATTATTTCTTAAAAAGAAAGATGATACATTACGCTTATGTATAGATTATCATCAATTAAACAAGATGACAATTAAAAACATATATCCATTGCCCCGCATAGATGATCTGTTTGATCAAATACATGGAGCAACAATATTCTAAAAAATAGACTTGAGATCTGGAAATCATCAAGTCACAATTAAAGATGAAGATATATTTAAAACTGCACTCAGAACCCGTTACAGGCATTATGAGCTTGTAGTTATGCCATTTAGGCTAACGAATGCTCCAACATCTTTTATGTGTTTAATGAACAATGTCGTAAGTAAGTACTTGGATAAATTTGTAGTTGTCTTTATCAATGAAATACTAATTTATTTAAAAAAAAAAAAGAATATGATGAACATCTATAGATAATATTACAAGTTTGAAGAGAACACAAATTGTATGCTAAATTCAGTAAATGCAAATTCTTTAAAGATAAAATACAGTATTTAGGCCATGTGATATCCAAGGAAGGGATACTAGTGGATTCTGATAAATCAAGAGAAATAATGGAATGGATTGTTCCTAAGGATGTATCGGGTGTACGATCATTCATGGGGATTATAGGTTATTATCAAAAATACATAGAAGGATTCTTGAGGATTGTGACTCCCATAACATCCTTACAGAAAAAAGGGAAAAATATCTGTATGGGATTTAAAATGTGAAAAAAGATTTAAAAAGCTAAAAGAATTGTTAACCATTGCACCTATATTAAAAATAGAAGATCCAAATAAGGACTTTGTTGTATGCACTGCTATAGGCAATGAGGGCCTACATGGAGTGTTAATGCAAGAAGTTCATGCAATAGCATATGAATAAAGAAAGTTAAAAATACAATAAAATAATTATGTTACATACGATTTAGAGTTGGTTGTTGTAATACATGCCCTGAAAAAGTGGCGCCATCATCTAATCGGTAGAAGATTTTTACTAAAGGTCTAATAACATAAGTTTAAAATATTTATTTGATGAACAAAATCTGAACGCAAGGCAAGCAATATTGTTAGCTTTCCTTAGCGAATATTATTTCAAGATCAAACGTATAAAAGGAAAAGAGAATAAGGTGGTTGATGCCTTAAGCCGAAATGCAAATCTGAATTTTATAGTCGCCGTTAGCATCTATAAAACAGAATTGGACGATAAGTTTGAAGACAGAGTAAAAATGGATAAAGATTATCAAAATTTAAGAGAAAACGTTAAAGAAAACGAATCTGAAAATATAAAAATGGATTTCAGCTTGAACGGAAAAGGTTAAATGATGTATAAAAATAGATTATATGTACCCAATGTACCAGAAATTAAATTGTTGATCTTAAATGAAGTACATAAGGTTCCTTACTTGGGACATCCTAGTTACCGAAAGATGATAACAATGCTAAGAAAGGACTATTTCTGGCCCAATATGAAAAATGAAGCGGCTGAATATATATCTAGGTGTATAGAATGCCAGCATGTTAAAGTTGAGCATTGAAACCCAACAAGTCTTTTCCAACCATTAACAATCCCATATTAGAAATGGAAAATTATTAGCCTTGATTTCATAACATGACTGCCTAAAAATCAAAAGCAAAATGATTCTGTGATGGTAGTGGTAGACAAACTTAGCAAGGAAGCTCATTTTATACTTGCTAAAACTACTTATAAGGCTACTAATATTGCTAATATTTTTATGAAGAAAGTTTTTCATTTGCATGGAATTCCTAAGATGATAATTTCTGATAGGGATCCTATGTTTACTGGTAATTTTTGGAAGTCATTGTTTAAATGATTGGACACTAAATTAAATTTTAGTACCACTTATCATCCGCAAACGGATGGACAAACAAAAATAATAAATCAAGTCTTAGAAGATATGTTAATGATGTATGTTAGGGACCATCCAAAGAAATGGGAAGAATATCTGCACTTAGTCGATTTTGCTTATAACAATCATTATCAAGCTTCAGCTAAACTTAGTCCTTTTGAAATATTGTATGGCAGGAAATGTAATACTCCCATTTCATGGAGTAATCTGGTTGACATATTAATGTTAAGAGCTGACTTGTTAAAAGAAATGGAACTAACAGTGAAATAAGTACAAAGCAATCTAAAAATTGCACAGGATAGACAAAAGAGTCATGCATTCCTTGAAAGAACTCCTAAATAATTCCAAGTAGGTGAGCATGTTTTATTCAAGGTAAAACCTAGAAAAATATCCTTTAAGTTGGGGAATTGTGCTAAATTAGCACCCAGGTATTGTGAACCATTTGAGATATTGTCAAGAGTTGGACCAGTGGCTTATCAGTTAGCTTTCCACCCTAATCTCAAAATACACAACGTATTTCATATTTCTATATTGAAAAAGTATGTGCATGATGCTACTCATGTAATCGATTGGAATGTTATCCAGGTAGAACCAGAAGGATATTTTTAGGTGGAACCAGATTGTATCCTTGAAAAGAGATATTTTTTCTCTAGAATCACACCATTTGTCAAGTAAATGTGCAATGGAAGCACCTTAGTACAAATGAAGCAACCTAGGAATTGGAGAGTCATATGCGGGAAGCATATCCAATTGTTTTCCACAAAGACTCAGATGATATTTAAGCAACATCGAGGATGATCTTGAACATAATAGGGGGTGTTTGTAACCCACCTACAACTAAAAACATTTTATGTTGTGAAAAGACATTACTTTAAAAGTTATTGTAAAGTTTTATGTTGTTTACCAAGGATGGTCAAAGATGGTTGCAATTGAATATTTAATTATTTAATAATTAAAATATGAGACACATATCCAAAGAGGACTGTTGAAGAGTTTTCACTGACCCACTAGGAGGAATGATCTGGTGTAGAAGGAAAAAATGACAAATGGAAGCAACAACATTCACTTTCTAGCTAATGCATGAGGCAACTTCCCTGAAATTGTGGTCATGTTCCCAACAAAGGAGGAACTGAGCAGGTGGCTCATTAAATTGAAAAAATGACCCAAATACCTAGGCAAGCACATATATACCCATTAAATGAGAAAGAGGATCACTACATTCTAGAGATTAGAACCTTGTAGTTTGTTGGAAACTGAAAAGTTAGGCACACAAGAGGAAATTCAATGAGGGGAAAGCTAAAGTGAATTGCTAGAGTATTGACTACAAGTGTGACTACTAAGTTACATAGATGAAATAACAAGATTCTACACAGTATCTTCGTCCTGGTGGTTCAGTGAACAGGCTCCAGGGTCCTAAAGAAAGTAATCTTGGATGCTTGCAGGAGACGGTTGGGAGGAACAGTATTCTTTGGATGTTTGTCCACTTCGGAGGTTAATAGGTTCTATGTTGTTCTGATTTATTATCTTAAATTCATTTTTTGTTATTTTTTGAAGGATTTATGAATGATGAAAGTTTCCAGAATTATTTATTGTTTTTCGAAATAAAGTAAGGAAGTTTATTTCCTGTAAATTGCAAGTTAAGTAGAGGAGAATGGATTTTACTGCTTAAACAGTTTTCATACTAAAATTCATAGACTATCTTTTATTATTATCTAGAAAGCAATATCATGTTTCTTTAAATAGTTTCATCTAATACCAAGTTTTATACAAATTAATAAATGATTAGCATACCAATGAAGTTAAGAAGAGCTAGCTTCATCATCTCCGGTAAATATTTTCTTATCTTTTCGTTTAAAAACAAATATGAAAATTATTTTACAGTTAGGGCTTGCCTTAGTTAAACACAGTGAATCCCTTAATCACAAACTTTAAACTGGCTAAAACAATAGATCTAGATTCGAAACACTAAGCCATGCCTTCTAGGCAAGTGTTTGAAACCCATAAAAATGAATTTACATATGAATATTAATATTTACCCTATATAAATCTCTTACAACCAAAAGTCTTAATTTATTTAGCATCATTCTCTATACAGGCTTATCGTTTTTCAAAATGAGTTAGGGTTAACATTTTTTCGAATTAATGAAGTAGTAGATTCAATCAAATCACAAAAGCAAATAAGCTCTATATAAATTATATTAGGGTTTGCACATTTTTTAAATGGAAAAGAACTAACTCATGGTGTTATGTAAGACTTTCAAAGGGATGTTATTCCCTATCTAAGAATTTTAACATAGGTCAAGGGTTTGAGGCCTATAAGGCTATTTCTTTTACCAAGTAATTTTATTAACTGAAACCTACAATGAATGCACCTTAGATATAGAATCAAAACCAAGAATTCATTCTAGATTAGATTGTAAATAATAAATTGTACATTGAGAGAAAGTATTTTCTGCACATAATTATAAACAAAATATCATTTACATGGAGTAGTCCGAAAGCTATAAACAATTTATTTTTTATTTTTTATCAGTAAGCAGGGAATCATTCTATTACTTATAATACAAAATGGTGTTACAATCAGACTTGATCAGCTGGATGGACCAGACCAGACGAGGCTATTTACTACAAGGCTCATACGAAATATCCCTTGATTCCTTGAAAGGATTACAAATTTTCAAGTGACCATAGCGAAATCAGACCAGCATACATTTCACCATAGCAAAAACACACTAGCATACTTTCCATCCGAAGCCAAACTAACATCTTATCCATTAAGAATGCAGCTTATAGGCTAATAGACCCAGGTCCTTTCCATAGAGATTTCTCCTATCTGATCCCAATTACAATAAGACTGAGAAATCCTTTTCGATCCCATTTACAACATGACTGAAAAAAACTAAGTAGAACCATACCCAACTTACAAGATAACACCATAACCCACATAAACTACACATCCCATCAGGCTACCCAAAATCATATCAGAGACAAGGAGACCAACATCTTTTAGTGAGGAGGAGGATCATTGATGGTCGAAGGCTGAGTAGCGTTAGCAAGTTCCTTGGGGTTGTCAAGAAATTCCACAACTATCTGTTCTAGCAGGCGAAATCCCATCGTGCTATTCTGCTACCCCCTCCTTATGAGGGTCAAGGCTTCCCGAATGACGTGGGAAATCTACACCTTAGCCTAACTATCACGAGCAAGCAAAATCCTTATAGTCTAGAATGGGCTAATCACCAAAAGGTGGCCTTGGTGCATCTCATATTCACACAGCAATTCAAAATCCTTCATGGCGATATGGGATTCTACGACTCAGGGATATCTTCCATGTATTGGTCACCCCAATTGAAGGAGAGTGCATTTGGATCCTCCTCAATGGGAATAAGATCAACCAACGTATTGGGCGTTGACCTACTTATCCCCTCCATTCGAACACTACCCCCCTTGTGGCTACAGTCTCTCTACTGGAGAGACATGATATCACTATGAAGGACCTTACTTTGAACAGAGAGCAGAAGAAACGAAACGAGATGGTTGTTACTACAATCCCCCCAGGGTGTATTTATATCGCTATCAGTCTTAATAGGGAAGATTCCCATAATCTCTTAATCTAGATGAGGTGACGAACTCTTACCCTTCACCCTGGCCTTCTTCCATAACTTCCATCCGTCGTACTCTGCCAGATATTTCTTAGTGCACAAAATATCATCATCCTCCTCATCCATTGATGGCCCTATGATATGAATATCATTGAAGTTCCCCAACCTTACAGTTCCTAGCGTAGGAATCGTACCAGAGATCCCACAGGGCCATCTCCCATTTATCACCTCGCATGGACCAGCCATCACATTGAACCTTCTAATATTGGGTTCTGTCCTCTCATCAAAAATCTCCTATCATGCAAACATGTCTTCTGCTTTGGCCAGTTGATTCGTACCAAAACCACGTGTCTATGCATAGGGCTCATCATACCCAACTGTTGAGGAGGACATCTCGTGGCCTTCTGGATATGCCATAGGGATGATGAAGGGCCCATTTCTAGGTTCGGATAACACAGGTGCCAAGGTTTGCGATGGATTGATCCGATAGTTGTCCACCAATTGCTTGGGGTTAAGTTGTATCTGGTAGTTACCTTCTTCGATCGTACCTTCCAGATCTGACTATGCCAACTTTTCGCATCGATCCCATATCAGGATTTTCCTATTATCGTCTAGCTCTTCTGCATGGAAAGAGTTACAATTCACCACCCCTTCGTTGGCCAAAGCATCTGCCAGCTTATTTCCTGATCTTCTGACGTAAGAGAATTGGATGGCTGAGGGACCTGCAAGAATCCTTTTGAGCTCTGAAAGATGTCCTCAGCCATCTCCAATTCTTTGAAACCTGGGAGGTGGTGGAGTCATGTTGAAGCCTGCAGGAAATGTTAATAATAACCTGAGAGTCACCTTCCGCCAGCAGTGAGGTTTTATTCTTATGCAGGCCCCAAGAAATACCATTGATAAGGCCCTCCAGTTCCAAAAAGCTATAAACAGTTTAAACAACATACAACATAATATTAATAAATAATAAAGAGAGTAGTGATTTTAAATAATAATACCAATTATACAAAGTAGTTCCAAAAGTTTAAACAAAGCGAAATCACAGTAACTGGTTTCCCATAAAATTTGCTAAATCTTATAGTAATAGTTTCAAATTCTTTTTACAAAAGTGACCGTAATAAATCTTCCCAACATGTGCCATGGCCTGTAAATAAAAGAGAGTGAATTTAAACTTTCAACTATTTATAAACCCTAGCATAGCCTGAAGGCATCTAAAATACCTTTTCATCTCTGCCTTTTAACATCATAGAGTCAAAACAAAAGAGTGTTTACCATCAAGTAAATGAATGAAGCTAAAGCTGATTTTTGTAGTAGCTATGTATTGTTGCATCAATATGAATAATTTTTCATCTCATGTGATGAAAATGAAAGCATACATTTTCTAATGCTAAAGTGGGTGTTAAGGATGAATTCGTTGTTGTGAATTCATGCCACAAGCAAATTGATAATGCATTGCAACCCTTAGAAATCATGTACATAACCCTTCCTACTAATTTTTTTTTCATTAAATTAACTTGATGAACCTCCCACTAAGTTAACTACAAGGGAGACTAATCAACCCTGCAAGAGAGGATGCCATGCCATAATTCAGGAGGATGTTGGCAGTTTGGAGAGTGAATCCACTCATGGACACCCAAGCTTCTTTGTTGGTGAGTTTGATATCACTCCAAGGGAGATGGAATATGGGATAGGTAGAGGTGAAACCACTTGTGGAGTAAATTTAGAGGAAGAGAAAAGATCACCCCTCCAAGCATCCTTATAATTTCATTATGGAGTAAAAGGAAACCTCACACTAGTTTAGAGTGAACCTGGACACTTGGAGGAAGAATATGCCATCAAACCATCACCACATAAGGAGACGGAGTTGACACAAGGGTATAGTTATGATTATGATTTTTGCATTCCTTTTTTTTAGCTTGATATGGAAGCCACTTCCATTGAGAAGATTGGCATCGTAGATCCTACTAGTGTTGAGATTCAAAATTTTGAGAAGGTTGAATTGTTAGAAGAGAGTTTGCATGACTCTAAATAGTTGCATGAGCACACTTGTGGCAGCCCACATAGTTATACTAAGGAACAACCTCATGTGCAAGGTGAGAATGAGATTTTTCTGATCTACAAGTGCCTAAAGGAAGCATTGACTTGCGATATTTTGGCATAGCACTTGTTTCACACCAAGAGGGTTATGAACTTTCTCTATGTGAGGAAGGTCCACTGGCGGAGGATGTTCTTGGTGAGCCACATCGTTTGAGTAGATCATTGAAGGAAAAACAAGAGAAGCTTATGGAATCCATGAAGAAATTTATTGACATCAATGCCTTGGTGACGAGATGCTATTGGAAAGATTCGGGAAGAGAGTTGGAAGGATAACCTTTCTGGAAGAGTTCATGGTACTCAAGGAAGTAGTGGCCAAGATAAAAGAGTGTTACATGAACTTAATTTTAGATAAATATCATCAACTCATGATGGCTGAAATGTACCATATGTTATAGCTCAAAATGACACATCTCTACCTACGACCACTTTCCCATGATTCTGTAACATGTCGACACTTCCATGATGACACCTCATGAAAGTCACTAAAAAAAACCTAACTTGGACTACCCATATCTTGAGTTATGTAACTTTGTTTGACCTCATATTTGCACTGTTGGAAATATATTTTGGTTATATAAAACTTTCCAGAAGAAATCAAAGTCTGAAAATGCCTATAAGTACCCCAAAAATGATATTTTTTGATGTATACATGAGTTACCTTAAGGAAACCCACGTATGGTACGCGACTTGCTATATATAATACTCGTGTATGCCCTAAATACACAATTTTTTGCATTGCAACCCATGTATACCTACTGTGTACATGACTGATGTCTCCACAACCCATGTATTCCTCCTAAAAGTGTAAAAAAAATACGTTTTTTGAAATTCAGGTAGTTTGGGTAGTTATGCAACTGAATCCTTCAATTGTAACTACTTTGTATTTGACCCTATCTCTTTACCAGCATATAAATAGAGGTAGGGAGGTCCATGAGAGGGGACCTGAACCTTTGCATTGTTATGCTGGAGGGATTGGAGCTCTCTTTGCCCACACCTTTTCCCTAGAAGCTTTCTCCTTGTGTTGCAGAGCTTGGAGGCTAAGTTCTTTGGAGAAGAGAAGCAGTGGAACCAAATTAAGGTTTCATGAGGTGTCGAACTTGAAGAGAAGGTATACTTGTACTTGTTTTCAAGATTAATAAAGATGTGATGTCTTTCTTCTTCCCAAATAATTGTTCAATGTGTGATTGAATCTTTGTTTATGATCATATGATGATGTTAGTCAGATAATTATTTCATGTTTAGTTTATTTGATTATCATTGCTTTATATGTGGTCATAATGGTTTGTGGAAGGTTTAATTCATTTTGTAGGTCTCTTGGAGCGAGAAGAGCAAGAAGAGGATTGAAGGGATGCTTGGATAAACCTTCGTTTAGTAAGGTATGAACCATACTGATCTCTGAATCTTGTTTATATTTAATTTCAGAACCATTTGTATCAACCTTTCAACCCTAGTACGTTGATGGCCTCTTCAATCCTAGCCATAGGAAACTTTCCTTTACAACAAAACTAGTGACTCCGCTATGGAGAGCCTTGTATGTTTGGCATTTCTCTATCTCTATATCTGTTTTTTGCATTGGTTTCAAGTCCTTCTTTCCACTTAGGAACACTTTATCTATCTGATAGAGCACCTCCCTTTCCTTCCTAAGGAATTTTTTGGCCTTTTTTGGGTTTTTCCCACCCAGACGCGAGTTGCAGATTGAACAGTCGTGTATCTGGTATTTATACGTGAATAGCTTTACTGTAAACCCGTGTATGCTATGCAACTTGTCAGTGGTACAACCCGCATGTGCTTGTACACACGACTAGCTGTACTATAAAACTACATATGATACGTGACCTACCAGTAGTACAACCCGTGTGTGCCCCTAAAACAATGTTTTTTCCTCATTTTTGTGGTTTTTTTTGCTATTGTGGGTTGTTTGGTAGGTCTTTTGGGGTCCTATATAGGTGCATGACTCTAAGGAGTTAGTGTCATCCTGTTTGGTTGTTCTTTATCTATGTGGTAAGCCTTTTTATAGCATTAGGGTTTTCTCTTTTCTCATTCCCCCCATCCCCTTTGGTTGGCATGATTTTTGGCTTATGTTTCTGATCAGCCTTTGCTAGTGATATTTGTCTGAACTTAGAAGCTTATTGGTTTTTGTTTCCTTCCAAGTAGGGTTTATACTGACTTTAGGGCATTCTAGAGTTTGTTTGGTGGTTGTACATCAGAGTTCCTTTTGCTTTGTTCTTGTCATCTGCATACTTTTGTTTGTAGGTAGTTTTTCTTTTGCATTTATAAAATAAAAATTAAAAAAACATATATTTGTTTAATGTGCATGTAGATTAGGGTTTTTTCTTTAATGTACTGCATATCATTACTTTTGAAAAAATAAAAAATAAATTGTTCTTTTGTGGCTTTCATGTTTTTATTTTGAAAAAGAAAGAGAAATTTTTTTGCTTTTTGCATTTCATTTCTCTTTGCTTGGCCATTTTGTTTTAACTTTGAGTCAAAACACCACATAAGTTTCACGCCATTTACCCTCTAACTAAAAACATCCCTTAAAATAAATGATATAATTTCAAATTTAATAGTAAGTTTTATTTTATAGGGTCATACACCAATTAGCTCAGGCTAGACTTGTGGGATAGGGATTTTAAACTCCCCACAAGTGTTTAAATTCAGACGTGGTTGGCCAATCAATAGGTAAACCCTTTTCTATGTTGATTGTATCTAGGAAGCTCCTCTCAAACGGGATTTAAGCATGAGGCCACATGGAGGCTTGGACTGAGGAGACAACCCTCTGATTCCTTGTCAAAGCATAGACCAAGGTTTTTTTGCATCTGGGGATTTTGTCTTAGACAGGATTTTGCGATTTTTTACCCTGCCCATGAGTACGAACCAGGCTTGCAACTATCCCCCCAGAATATCAATATAATTGAGGTAGTTTTTAGTCTCTTTGACATCTAGGGTTCATACACAGGTACACCGAAAGGCCATTTCTAGTTGACCTTAGAGGGGCTTGGAAGTTAACCCCGGTAGAAGGTGTGGGAAGGAAGTTGGGTGATTCCTCCACTTATGCCTAAGAAAATATACAGGGTTTCCAAGTAACTGTCTATCATCTTTCTTCTGGAAAGCATATCTTATACCTATTTGTATGTTTGGCTTTAGGAAGTTTTTAGTGAGTGCTGTGTGGTTTGGATGTACTTAGTTTGCCTTCAGGTGTGTGCTTTGTACTTTTGGTTTCTTGTTGACCTCAGAATTTGTCTTATTTTTTGAAAATATGGCTAACACCCCTTTGAACACCAACCAAGAGATCCCCATGTTGGGAACTCCTTGTACTATTCCTCTCACAAGGAATGTTGGTTCTTTGATGGCCACCTTGAATCTGCCTAGATTCAACCTAGGGCTACCAGTGTGGTTTTTTTCCACTCTAACTGTCCTGAATGCTCCTGATGCTTCTCAAGTAAGCCCCTTATATCATGGGCATCAAAACATTGCTTCCCCTTCACCTATGGTTGATTCTCCTACTCCTTCTACCTCATGCGATGAAAGTATTGATACTAGTAACCGACAGTATAAAAGGATTAAAAGAAGGAGGAATAGGAATAAGGCAGATAAGAAAGGGGGAACCCATTCAACCTCTACAATTCTAGTTTAACCTCACCACCCAGCCTCTACAGTTCATGCTGGGGGCACCTATCCAACCTATGCAAGTCATGTTGGATCTAAGCACTCAACCTCTGCAAGTCAAGTTGATCTTCACCATCCATCCTCTGTTGTTCATGCTAGTGGGATCCTGCCAACCTTTCCAGGTCATGTTGGACCTAGTCACTCAGCCTTTGCAGTTCATGATGATGGCACCCGTTCAGCCTTTGATGTTCAAGTTGAACCTCCCCATCCAACCTATGCAAGTCATGTTGGTTCCATCCACCCAGCCTCTGAAGTTCATGATGGGAGCACACACTCAACTGCTGCAAAGCATGTTGATCCTAACCATTCAGCCTCTGTTGTTCATGTTGGTTGTGCTTGTCCAACCTCTGCAAGTCATGTTGGACCCTATCTCTCAGCCTCTGTAGGTCATGTTAGGGGAAGTCTCTTAGCCTCTATGGTTCATGTTGAAGACAATTTGTCAGCCACTGCGAGTCATGTTGACACTGTTGAAAATACTACCCGTTAAAAACACAAGCCCAAGTTTCCTTGTAAGATTTGTGAGGGAGACCGCCTTACTTATAAATTCCCTTCTATTGTGGAGGTGCGAAGAGTTTGGTTTCATGGTCATCCTGTTTTTTAACATCCTGAAGTTTTTCAACAACAGTCTCTTTTAGTTAGGTTGGACCTAGTCACCCATCCTTTGGTGGTCATGCTAGGGGAAAACTCTCAGCCTCTGTAGGTAATGCCGAGAGAAAACAATCAGCCACCACTAGTCATGTTGACATTGTTGAGAAAACTGGTCATTTGAAGTGAAAACTTAAGTTCCCTTGTAAGCTATGTGAGGGAGATCATCTTACTCACCAGTGCCCTACTATCGCAGAGGTACGAAGAGTGCATTCCGAGACTCAAGAATTTCCTTCTCCTAAACAACCTATAGTTTCTCAACAATCTACTCAACGTTTGTTTGATCAAGTGGTCAAACCAATATTAGCTTTGGTTGATCCCACTCTTCTTTTGAAGAGTGATCCTAATGTGATTGAACCAATGTCACCTTTGGTCAATCCCACTCTCCCTTCGGAGAGTGAATTTCACGAAGCAGTTGAATCGATTTCAGTATCGATCACTCCCACTTTCCCTTTAGAGAGTGAAGTGTCTAATAGTCACATTTTATTCACTGCTAGTTCAAAACTTACTGAACAAGGGGACATTGAACTCGCTTCGTATCAACCCCCACTAAGCTCTAGGATTGCTTCCTTTGATTGGGATAGCCTAGTTGAGTCGCGCCTTCCTTCTGACGCGCCTTTCCAGATAAAGGCCAAAGTTTAACCATACAGGATTTCTCATTGTATTGCTGATGAAGGAGCCTCAGTTACTATCTTGTCTGCTCGTGCTTGGCAAGGAATGGGATCTCCCAGCCCTATGTCGACTGCTAGTCAGTTACTGGTGTTTGATAGAAGAAATTGTATAGACTTGGGAATTCTTGCTCAAACACCTGTTACTTTGGGTGGGAAGATCGTCTTAGTTGACTTCATTGTAATAGAAGACCCCTTGGACTTCAATATGCTCCTTGGACATGATTATATCTATGCCATGCAATTTGTTGTGTCAACATTCTTTCGTGTGATGTATTTTAATCATGGAGAAGAAATTTTCACTATAGATGAGTTGGAATTTCTTGATCTGTCTCCTGACCTAACTAGAGACCAGGTATTTCCTTTATTGATTCCCAGTGTTTTTATAGACACTACCCCACCACAGGTGAGCTATGTGGCCTCATGTCCTTTGCATTCAATTACTACTGAAAAGCAACCTTTTTTTTCTTTCTTACCTTCTCGGGACATGGTACCAGCAGTTGACCAAGTGAGTCATCCTATACAAAATATGGAGCTCGTTCTCCACTCTGTCAATCCATTTGAAAGTTTAGACATGTCTCCTATCTCGGATGATCTCCTTCCTTTAGATGAAGTCTTCCTAGAGTCTTTGATACAATCTGACATTCTTTTGGATGTCGGTTCAGTTGTGACTAAGTCTAACCCTGATTTGGTTAGTAAGCCTGATCTTCTCATGGATTGGTCTTTTTATGTTGGTCTTGTTGAGTCTTTTGACACTTCCTTTGAACAACAAGTCAGCGATACTGATGAGTTTGATTTTTCTTATGAATTTTTCAACTCCTGTGATACTAAGTTTGTTCCTACAGACTCTATCTCCCTTGTTGATTTTTTCTCTCCTTCTGAGGTTGATCTTACTGATTATAAACCCTAGAGCCTTGGTTCTATAGAATCTTCTTAGACATGTGTCCTATCTCGGATGATCTCCTTCCTTTAGATGAAGTCTTCCTAGAGTCTTTGATACAGTCTGACCTTATTTTGGATGTTGGTTTAGTTGTGACTAAGTCTAACCCTAATTTGGTTAGTAAGCCTGATCTTCTCATGGATTGGTCTTCTTATGTTGGTCTTGTTGAGTCTTTTGACACTTCCTTTGAACAACAAGTCAGCGATACTGATGAGTTTGATTTTTCTTATGAATTTTTCAACTCCTGTGATACTGAGTTTGTTCCTACAGACTCTATCTCCCTTGTTTATTTTTTCTCTCCTTCCGAGGTTGATCTTACTGATTATAAACCCTGGAGCCTTGGTTCTCTAGAATCTTCTTCAGTCGATTCTGCCTTGACTTTACCTTTTATAGAAGATAGCAAAGTCACATGTGTTTCTGCCAAAGTGAACCACTTCATATCTTTTCTTCTGAATATGATCCTCATGTTGTTGTTTCTTGGAGACAGGATTCTTAGTTGGATTCACAACTGTTTACTAGCCTTGTCTTGTTGTTCAAGATGTAACTGCATTTGCATGTGCCCTACTTGCACTTGTGAGCTTGATGCTGGCTTCCACGCTTTTAGCTCATTGTATAATCCCTCATCTTTGTTCTCATCGTTGCTAAGCCTTGTATCATTTTTCCTTTGCAACTTGACACCCTTTACTTTGAGGAGACATTCCCTAAGTGTCTTTATCCTGTTCGTGTTCCTTTCATTATGCATAGGTTTGTTCCTCGCACTTGGAACTAGTTTTGCTTGCCCCTGACACTCGTCTCCTCACATTTAGAGCATTCTTTTTGTTCTCCTTTGAGCTCATTAAAAATAGTAAGGAGGCCATGAGTTGACTTTTCCAGACTCGTTAAAACTTCACGGGAAAGATATTGAGTTTCTTTAGGCCCAGTTCTGACTCCTCAAAATAGACTTGACTGCTGAGTAAACTTGTCCGTTCAGGATCGTTAAGAATATGTGAATGGGCATCCATATTGGTGGTAGGTTATCGCTTTCTCAGACCATTTGGAATAATACGAGAAAGGATCACTCTCTTTTCTATGTAATTGAGAAGAGTATTCTCAAGCATGGGTTTATCACTTTTCTGGACCCGAGGGACTAAATTTATGGAAAAGGAACCCTCGGTATGAGCTTAGTTTTCTCTTTTTCATGCTCTGGACCTAAACATGAAAAATATTATGAGTGTACTTTATGTCTTTGTCATGATCGTTAAACACTTAAGAACAAAGCATCGAGTTTATTGTTGTAAGCCCCATTTTTCATACTCAAATAGATATTTTCGAGTGATATTGAATTCCTTCACACGTGTAAAACTCAGGCTATATGCTGCTTTTGAAGGAGCATTGGGTAGGTGGTAATTTAACCTTTTTTAGACCTTCTCAACTAAGTATGAAAAATGTGCGCCTTGATTCTTCGAAAGCTAAGAGAGTTCTTCTGTGTTTTGTTTTATACTTTTTCGACCTCAGGAGACTAAATTGTACGAAAAAGTTCCCCCTGGAGTCTTCTTTGGATTTTTCAGACTCTCTAAACTATGAAAATACCAATGAGCATGTACTAGTTCGGGCTCGTAAAATCCACGAATCAATGCTTTATCAAGCATTCTTCTGTCTCTTCTTCGAGCTTTCAAAAATTGGAGAAGGTCCCAAGTTTGCTTTCTTGGAATGATTAAACCTTTACAAGAAAGAGGGGAAGGGAAGTTCATTCACATGTATTTTACATCATGGAAGCAAGTCTTGTTTCCTTGAACAAAGCACAAGTTTTGAGTCTATCAACAGTTGGGTCCTAGTACTTTAACCTTATCTCAATTTAGAGTTTCTTACTCCTCAAGTTGGTTTCTTTTCCAATTATATGGGGAATCTGTCAATGTCTCCTACATTGCATATTTGTGTTGTTGGTTGTTTTGTGTCAAAATTTGTCTAAGTCACTTTTGTGTCATGCTCATTGTTCAAGGATTAAACCTTTTTTGGCCATTCTGTAGTTTCCTTGACCTTTCCTGGTATCAATTCATTACCTCATGTCTTTGGCGGTCCTTGTCATGAAATTCTATACCAATTCTAGATCCAATTAGTCTTTGACCTACCTCATGTTGGATGATGAAGGATGCCTTAATGCCTTCCTTCCAATGGATCTCTTCCTATCGACTGCAACACATCTTTCTCTGGGAATGAGATTTAGAGTTTTATGACAGTACCTTGGATTTTGTAGTCATCAGTGGCAATTTCCTTCACTATTGGATAGTGGGAATACCTTATTGTCTCTTACTCGATGGATTCTTCATGTGTTTGACTTCAAGTCCTTGTATTCACACTTGTTATAATGTACTAGTTACCTTGGGGACCATTTTCATTAATGGTGGTTTCCCTTGTGTTTGTTAACGGTTCTCATTATTGACCTGTAATCAAACGGTTTCCTCCATGTTCGAATTCAACTCCTTTATTCACATGGTCAGGATTCGTACCTTTTGGGCGGTTTGGATTGAAGACCTTGGGAATATAGTAGCATCATCATTTTTTTCTATTGCCCAAGCTACGCAAGACCTTATCACACTTCATATGACATTTTGCTGAGACATAGATCCACCTTGTATTTTTGTGGCTATGATCGATTGTTGAGCATGGATCCACCTTGTTCATTTGTGGCCATGACTCCTTTAGATTTGATATGGCACCTTTTTGCATATTGAGCAACCATGATAGTTTCATCGGTTATACATATGTTGGATCCATCTGTATCTTTATGATGATGTTTTGTATATGGATCTGTATGTCCTAAAGATCAGTTTTGTCTGACATTATCTCTCTTTTAGGTACTTTTTTCCGAGCCTTTTGATCTTGGATTCTCTGATCTCTCCATACTCAGCTGTCTCCTTTATAATATATTTTAGCTATCATCTTACCCACTAAAATCATACATTAGGGGGCATCTGTTATAGCTCAAAATGACACATCTCTGCCTATGACCACTTTCCCGTGATTCTGTCACATGCCGACACTTCATGAAAGTACTGAAAAAAAAAACCTAACTTGGAGGACCTGTATATTGAGTTCTGCCACTCCGTTTGACCTCATCTTTGCACCGTTAGAAATATACTTCAGTTAGCTAAAACTTTATAGAAAACACCAAAGTCTTCAAATTCCTATAAGTACCCTAAAAATGAGATTTTTTTATGTATACGCGAGTTGCCTTAAGGAAACCCGTGTATGACACGTGACTTGCTATATATAATGCTTGTGTATGCCCTAAATATGTGACTTTCTTCATTGCAACCCGCGTATACCTACTGTATACACGAATGATGTCTCTGCAACCCACGTTTTCCTCCTAAAAATGTCAAAAAAATATATGTTTTTCAAAATTCCGGTAGTTTGGGTAGTTATGCAACTGACTCCTTTAGTTGTAACTACTTTGTATTTGACCTTATCTCTTCACCAACATATAAATAGAGGTAGGGAGGTCCATGAGAGGGGAATTCAACCTTTGCATTGTTATGCTGGAGGAATTGGAGCTCTCTTTGCCCACACCTTTGCCCTAGAAGCTTTCTCCTTGTGTTGCAAAGCTTGGAGGCTGAGTTCTTTGGAGAAGAGAAGTAGTAGAACCAGATCAAGGTTTTGTGAGGTTTTGAACTTGAATAGAAGGTATACTTGTACTTGTTTTCAAGATTAATAAAGATGTGATGTCCTTCTTCTTCCCAAATAAATGTTCAATGTGTTATTGAATCTTTGTTTATGATCATATGATGATGTTAGTCAGATCATTATTTCATATTTATTTGATTATAATTTCTTTATATGTGGTCATAATGGTTTGAGGAAGGTATAATTTGTTTTGCAGGTCTCTTGGAGCGAGAGGAGCAAGAAGAGGATTGAAGGGCTGCTTGGATAAACCTTTGTTTAGTAAGGTATGAACCATTATAATCTATGAATCTTGTTTATATTTACTTGCAGAACCATTTGCATCCACCTTTCAACCCCAGTACGTTGATGGCCTCTTCAACCCTAGCCATAGGAAACTTTCCTTTACAACACCATGATGCACTTAGAAGGGAAGAAGATGAATAAAAAAGGCTCATTAGAAAATTGGAGGCTAGCAATGATTCTTTGAAGTGCACAAAAGAATCCCTTTAAGAATCAAGCTTACAAATAGATCAACTTCGTGAAGAATTCAATATGTTACACTCTCCATCTTGCATAAGGAACACTCATTTTCACATGGAATAATAAATCTCGGACATGATGGAGAAACCTCATGTCGGGATCGAACGTGAGGAAAATTTTGATTTGCAGGCTTAAGAAGAGGAATAACAGTGAAGAGTTTGTCGAAGCACTTGTTTTGAAAGATTAGGAGGAGAAAGTAGCTATGGGAGAGATATCTAATGGAATGACATTCAAATTAGCAAGTAAAGGTATTCACTTACCTATGGATTGGGTAGATGAGTACATAACTGAATTGGAAGTGCAAGGATGCACTATAATTGCTTGCATTAGTAGGATATTTATGGACACATCATCTGATGTGCAACCTTGTGAGTAGAAGCATGTGTTTCTATGGAATCCATGTGATGCTTCCAATATGCATAGTAGCACATGGGACTCCTACTTGATTTGGTTGGATGGACAAGCTAACATGGGGAGTGTTTCCAAACACTTACCTTTCTTGGGGGATTTTGAACTACCCTCATGGAAGGGATATTTGGCTATAAAAGAGAAGGCTTATTTATTTCCATTTTGGTCAAAAAACATGAGTATTAATTCACCCATTGATGGAATGGATAGATGCACCAATGAGATGGATACTTTGGGAGTTAAATGTTCCTCTTGTTTCTACAATGAAATATTTGTTTTTCTTGACATTGTTTTGACAAGTTATCAACAAAAAACACACTTATTTTGTAGCCATTAGATATCTACATTATTCATGCATCCATAGATTGAGTGAGAAACTACATGGAATATTTTGAATCACCATGTAAGAGAGGTTTAGTTTTCACTCATGGCATATTTAAGACAACAGTGCATGCAAGAAATTAGATGGCATAAGGGGAGATCCAAACTTTGTTGTATCTAATAGAATTTTTTTTCAGAGGTATTGCCAACGTGGTGAACATTGAACACAAACAAAAATGGAGATAAAGAGAACACCATATATATGTCGTAAAACCCCAAATGGGGAAACATCGATGAGAATGAAAAAATATTCTTATTCCTCAAAAATATATCCAACATTACAACTTGAGCTCCATTCCACATATGCTAACCTATAGTATTACAAATATCATCACAAATATACAATGCTCCTCAGTGTTCTTTATATGAATACCCAAAGGCCCCGCTTACCTCTATTATATACCAAGAGGCATGGAAGAATAACATTCCAAAATACATGTGGGATAAATGATTTTCCACCTCTTTATATAATGAATGGTAAACTAGTATTTTTCTCTATTATAAATGTGGGATAGCCCAATATTATAATATAAAGAGTTATTTAGTTTGATATAAAAGATTTAATATTATTACACATGTCAAAAGAGTTGATATAATATTATAATATAAAGAGTTATTCAATATAACAGAGTACTTTATGATGTCAACTAGACATTATTACACATGTAATTATTAACACTACACATTCCAACATTCCCCATTAATGATGATTGGGAGAAAAACACATAAAAGGATGAAGATGCCATTACATTAATTATCCCCCTTATTGACAACTTTCCGCATTCCCAACAAACTACAAAGATACACAAACTTTTCTCTCATCATGGATTTGGTGAAGCTATTTTATGCTTTCTTTTCTACAGAACAATAATCCACACAAATAACGTCATCCACAACAATATCTATGATATAATGAGTATCCAAGTCAATGTTTTTAGTTTTGTAGTGATACATTGAATTGTATGCAAGTTGAATTACACTCTGGTTGTCACATCTCAACTCAATAGGAGACTTATGTACTAGACCAAGCTCTGTCAAAACATGATAGATCCACACAACTTCTTTAGTTGTTATGTACTGTGATTCACAAGAATAAAGAGAAAGATTTATCAACTTCTTACTAAACCATGAAATCAGACTTAAACCAAGCTGAAAGATATATCCTACAATAGATATTATATCTGAAGTATCCCTTGCCTAATCATAATTTGTATAACTAATAAGTGAGCATGTAGCCTTGCTAGAATAGAACATCCCATAATGCAATATCTCTTGTAAATATATGAGAATTATCTGTTGTTTTCCAATGAATTTCATGAGGATTTTGCATAAACTTAGAAACCATGTTATCTACAAAATAGATATTTTTTCTGTTGTGTGTTTAATATATCAAACTACCCATGAGCTAATGATACAATGTGACATCAACAAGAGGAGTGTCATAATCAACAATTAAATTTACACCGAACTAAAATCGTAGGTGATGGCTTACAATCACTCATATGAAACCAAGGAAGAAAATATGTCACATACTTAGGATGAGAGAGTAAAATACCATCTACCACATGCCAAATATGTAAACCCAAAAAATAACATAATAGGCCTAAATCAGTCATTTCAAATTCACTTTTGAGATTATCCTCCATTTCATGTATCAGTGTAATCTCTCTGTCAGTAATTATAAGATCATCCATATAAAGTACAATTATGAGAAAATAATCATCAAAGTTCTTCACATACAAATTTGGATTATATACACACTACTTAAAACCATTCTTCAAGAAATAAGCATCAATATTTTGATACCAAGCTCTAGGTGCTTGCTTAATACCATATAAAGACTTGTTCAATTTGCACACTAAACTTGAAGTTTAAACAATAATAAAATTATGCGGTTTTTGCATATAAATGTATTTACTAAGATCACCATTTAAAAATGCAATCTTGACATCCATTTGGTGTATTTTCCATTGATACAATGCAACAAGTGAAATAATAGTTCGTATTGTGTTCATTTTATCAAATTGAGCAAAATTTTCAGTATAATCTATACCTTCTTATTGAGAGAGTTATTTTTCTACTAACTGAGCCTTATGTTTTTCAATCTTCCCATCTGTAATAAAAAAAAATTAGATATATATTTACATCCAACTAAATTTTATCCAAGAGGAAGGGGAACATGAGTCTGATTCTTGTTCTTAATTAATGAGTCATACTCAATTTGCATTGCTTTCTCCCATTCAGGCTTATCTCTGGCTTGAAAATAAGTAGAAGATCATCTGTGGCCAAAAATTTAGTAATAAGATAAAAGTCAAATATAGTTCTATGAGTATGGGAAGGAACAATCTCAAAACCTATATATTCAAGAGTTTTTCAGGCCCAAACAGGAAGAGAAGTAGTGGTAGGAACCATACTAGTACCTTTAGAATGATTCATGTGGATTACTTTAAGAAAAGGGTGAACTAGGATCAATAATAGGCATAGAAGGTGTGGAAGGAGTAACAAAGATTGGAGTAACAAAGGTGAAGGAAAATTCAAGGTAACATGAGGCTCAACAGACTCAGGAGGAGGAAAGACTTCATCAAAGTGAACATCTAGGATAATAATAACACATTGTATAGAAGGATCAAACAACCTATATGCTTTAGAATGCTCACAATAACCAATACAAAATTTGTCAGACTTGGGTTCTAACTTTTTATGTTTTTCATCTAGGATATGAGCCTAACATTCATTAAATACCTTAAAGTTACTAATATCATGATTTATTCCTATCCATTTTTCCTCATGAGTAACCTACAAAACTATTTCAATAGGAACTCTATTCAAGTAATAGTTAGCACAATAAATAGTGCCAACCCAAAAAAAATTATGCAATCCTTTAGCATAGAGCATACATCTAGCCATTTCAACCAAAGTTCTATTATTTCTTTCAAATACCCCATTTTGTTGAGATGTATAATGAACATTTTTTTGATGTTGAATGACATGCATAGATAAATATGCATTAATTTTTTTTTAATTATTTCAACCCCATTATCAATTCTCAATGTCCTAATACTTTAAACGTATTCATTCTCAACCATGGATTTAATTTTTTGAAAAATACAAAATATTTCACTTTTATATTTTAAAAAATAAACCCAATATTTGAGACTATAATCATCAATCAAAGTAAGAAAATAAATTGCACGAGACAAAGAAGAAATTTTAAGAGGACTACAAATATTACTATGAAATATTTTCAATCGTTCTTTAGCATGCCAAGCTTTACCTTTATCAAAAATTTCCTTATGATGTTTTCCGAAAATGCAACCTTCACAAACACCTTTAGAGGAAGAAATTGAAGGTAAGCCATGTACCACTTTAGACATCATTTGCACTTCTTCATAATTCAAGTGACCAAATCTTTAATGCCATAATTTACATAGTTCATCGGCATTAGAAATGCAAGAATAAAAAGGTTTATTTTTATGTGAATTAAAACCAATAAACTTTTATCATCCAACATTATGATAAGTCAAAATAGAAGAAACAATGATAAAGTTTTGTTTTATATCTTTTAACACATACTTATTAGGCCAAGCTTAAAACTGATAACCTTCCCAACATGCATGATAAATAGAAAGCAAGTTGATTGGCATTCTTTGAACATGAAACACATGTTCCAAGGTACCATTTGGAACAATAACATTACCAGATCCTAAAAGTGAAAGATGATTATTGTCACTTATAGATACTTTATGTTGTGTGTGCTTTTTGGTGTCATAAGAATTAAGCAAAAAATCTAAACCCGTCATGTGATTAGAAGCATTAGAATCCATTATACATTCTACATTAAAACAAAAATGACTTGGTTGAACATAATAAGTACATGGAGATACCGAATATTTTTTAGAAGACTTTTTCTTTACTTTCGCAAGGTCATGTCTCCATTTAAAGCAACTCTTTTTAGGGTGGTTGGTTTTTCCACAATATTTACAAGGATTAAGCACTTTCTTTTTGTTAAACACCATGTTAGAAGCATTAGAAGAATCATCAATAGAACTTGGCCCTTGATTATGTGGCTTAGAATTTTTAAAATTCTTGTTAGATTTATTTTTACTGCATGTCACTAGAGCTTTATTATTAGATACTTGGCCACTAGGAATTAATTTATCTTGCTCATTTATCATACCTTTACAAAAATCATCAAAAGAGGGTGTGTGAGTAACTTTTGACATTTTAATGGCCCTATTTCTAGTTTGGATGAACATATCAAAGCATGAAGGTAATTTTTGTTCAACAAGAATAATTGGAGAAATGCCATTCTTCTTTTAATCTTTACCGCAATTATTTAATATTTCATTATAATTTTAATTTCAGCAAGAAATTTCTCTACTCTATCAATATCTTTAGGGTCTAACTCATGATGTTTTTCAAGATAGTAAGAAAAAACATCATCACTTTTATCAAATAAAGAAGAAAGTGTTTTCCATACTTCAATAGGACTATCATCAACCTCAATGTATAAATGTAAGCTATCTTGAACAGTTTTTCCAATGAGTCCTCTTTCTTGATCACATCTCTCTTCCCATATTTCTAATTGTTTTACATCGATTGGTTTGGTCAATTAACCTTTAGCTAACCTCCATACTTTCTTATTCCGAAGCTCATCAACCATATTTTTCTTCCAAGAGAGATATTTAGAGCCAACCAATGCAGGAATAGAAACAAATTCTAAAGCGATGGTGATAAAATGATAAACCCAAAAATGCAAAAAAAAACTAATTGTTACAAAAAGAACAAAAGTAATTTAAAATCAGAAATTCGTCATGAGTGTTGAAATTCTAAAATGACCATAACTTGATCAAAATATTGCACACAAATATTTATTATAGTTAACCTATTTTTGAAACGAAGTCGTTTTGCATCCATCTACGCAAATATAACATAAATGTAAGGACTCTGTCAAACAATATATGTTCTACAGTTTGCATGATTGTCGCCAAAAAACTAGAAAATAACTAATTTTAAAACAATGGTATCTCTACTTTCCAGACTCCAAACAAGATGTTTTTTTAATTGAGTATTTTTATGAGAGAAATTCAGATTTGCAATCTTTTTGTTCAAAATCTGCACAAAAATGTTAAAATATCTATCTAAAATCTACAACCTGATCTTACCCTAAACATTTATCCCCCTCACCTCTATTATATACTAAGAGGTGTGTAAGAATGACATCCCAAAGTAAGTGGAATAATGATTTTCCACAACTTTTTATAATGAATGGTAAAAGGAGTCTTTTCCTCCATTATAAATGTGGCATAACTCAATAGTATTATATTAAGAGTTATTTTTTTGATTTGTCGTTGATAATGTAACTTCGGAATATATTCTTCATTATATTAGTTGTATTATTATTATTGTACTTAGTTGTATTTTTTTTGTAACTCCTTTCCGGGATGTTTTCCCTCCAATCGGAGATGTCATTAATGTAATTGGTCATATAAGAGTTGAGGTAAAACCTCTGTTATAAGTCGGGGCAATAGTTCACAAGAGAAAATTATAAAATGTATTTTTGAGTCTCCATAGGAGAAGTTGGCTCAATAAGGTCTAGAATTCAGACATGTTAGACCAAAAGGTCACACAACTGAAGAATATAAATAGGGAGGCACCCTCCCTCATTTGGAGACACTGCAAGTGCAAGTAAGTTCACTCCTAGAGTGAGAAAGACAAGTTCAATGGTGAAGAAGAAGAATAAGTTGCGGAGGACATATTATCTTTGGGTAAATTCTATCCCTGTCTAGCATTGTACTAAGTGACGATTCTATACAAAAGAATTCATCACATTTTCTCCCTTGTGATTTCCTAGGATAAAATCTTCCTGTCTTTCTTTTGTGTTTTGATTGTTTATATTTCATTGATCCTATTACATTAGATAAAATATATAATATATTTGAATTAAACTAAAATATATAACATGGTATCAGATCCAACCTGAAACAAGGAACTGTGTAACCGAAATACTGCTACAACTTTAGCTGTCAAAGATTAGTTGTTTCATGGTTGAAAACCCTGAAGGAAAATCTAGTCATCTTGGAATTCTCAATATAACTCATTTTTGGAGAAGGATCAAGAGATAAAAATTTGAAAATATAAAGACGGAATCTTTATCTACCTTGTATGTTAATTTCAGCGTCTGATTCTTTATACCTCAAGAGATATTATCCCTCCAAAATAGGGTTTCCGCCTCTTCTAGTATTCAGTTTTAAACATGTGACCTAGGGATAATTTCTATATCTCATGATAGGAAGATCCAAATGGAATTTCATAAGATGTTTCAGAAAGGAAACAAACTATAATTTATCTTAGTCTAGTTTTAGACCCTGAAGTTGAAACAGGGACACCTAGTATTCCATACAAGTTTGCTATACTAAAGCATTCCATAAATAAGTCACGTTGGGAAACTTATCATAAGTTCCATTTTGTGAATCCAATATTGGTATAATCCATCAGGTTGGAAATATGACATATCAGGATATCTCAATACAAATAATTAGACCTTAAGGATCAGAAATTTTCATAGATACATCGGAGATAAGACGGGACAATTTTGTAGAAGAAATTGAAGAAACTAGGGAATCAAATATTTCACAGTTTTGTCCACAGTTTTGGGAAAAAGAGTATGTTTCTCATCTCACCTTAAGGAGGCACATATTTGTATCCAATCATATATGCAATACACTAAGTTTGAAAAATTAGGGTTTCTCTGTCAAACCCTAAGTCCACTAGAAGAAGTCTTCTAGAAAAACATTGAAGCAAGCATCCAGTTGAAGCAATATGATTGGTGAGTTCTATTCTCTTAAATTCCATTTGAGGTTCTCATTTTTTCCATGATGACAAAAAGTACCAATATTGAGGACAAGCTTGAAGGAGCTGATAACTTCCAGGCATGGAAGTATATAGTGCTAAGGAGAAGTTGCATATCTAGAGGGAGATGAGGACAAAATAAGTTTAAGAAGAAAATATAGGTGATGATGAAAATCGACCCTAACAGTTCATGAACCAGATAAGAGAAGAACAAGGGAAGATGTCTCAATTTATGAGGAATATGTACTTTGATTGAGAAGGATTCAACCCATGATGATGAAGAACCTCTTATCCGTCTCAACATTGGATAAGAAGGGATGAAGTTGTGATTGATGAAGAAGAAGGGACACTCGAATATATAATGTAGAATAATTTCTCAACATTGTCGATCATGAGAAAGAAAAACATAGGTCCTCAGAATCAGACAATGGAGTAAAGAAAACTGTCAGAGACTCATGTAATTCCTGCAAGGAGATAAGGATCGATAGAGAGTCTACCAAACAAACAAAGATAAGTGTTTAAATTTTCATTTCATGTATATCTAGTTGCTTAAATGATATTGTTCAGTTGTGTACATATTTATGTTCCTAGATTTAGGAAATATATTATGCATATTAGAGTGCTTACATTCATGAACAATATACTACTAACATGCATGTGATGGGTAAGTAGCCTATGGTGTTCTACAACATTCCATTGATACTTATCTAGATTGAAACCTATTTGCTAACATGTTGGGAGTAGTGCACACTCTTAATAATGTTCTGGTAGAGATGGAATGCATCTAGAAAGTTACCATATAGGATATGGATAAATTTTTTGTTGTATCATTGGCTAAAATAGTTGCATGACAACGTGACATAGTATTTATGCGTAATAATTTGTCCTTATTAATATGTTTTGAAAAATATGAAATATTTCTAATCATGCAACTGAATTTTACTTGTTGGAAAGATCATGTACAATCGCTTACAAGAAAAGAAGGATTCGACTTGTTACGAAGAAAAAGTGATGATGGTTCATCCATAACACTCAAAGAATATTCACTCCAAAAAAATTACATAATGAGGAACATGAATGTCCCAATGTCAAAGACACCATGATGGAAGAAAGAGCTTCATAAGAATATGAGAATCATGATATGACCAAGCCATAGAGACCTGTAGATCCAATGTTGGGCCTAGGGAAAGGTAAGCAGAATTCACTTGGAAACATGCTTAAGTATGAAAAGAGATAAGGAAAAAGAAGAGAAGGAGATGCGACAAAGGAAGTGACAGAAAGAAGGAAGGAAGAGAAGATGAAGGAAAATGAGGTGTGACAAAGGAAGATAAAGAGGAAATCATTAAGAAGAGAAGCCATGACAGAAGAAAAGTTGTGACAGAAGAGAATCCATAATAGAAGAGAAGTTGTGATAGATAAAGAAGCCACAACATAAGAAAATCCGTGATATAAGGAAAGGTTGTGATAGAGAAATAATGCAATGGAGTAGAGCCATGTTAGAAGGCGTGCAATGACACAATGGTTAGAAAGTGATAGGCCAAAAGGGTTGTGGGTACAAAGCTGGCTAGAGTTGGCATCAAGCACATGTATGAAGGTATATTTTTAAGTCAAGTAGTTAGTGCCTACTGAATGGTGTCACTAGAATAGGAAATACAACCTGTTCGCTAAGTATAGGAAATCGGCTGAGAGAGAGACATGTAAAGAGTCTATAAAAAGAGGAAACCAAGTTGTATGCGGGTTAGCTTATTTGGCCTCTATTAGTGTCTAAGCGTTGTTATCTCTTTAGCCTCTCAATGGCATGAGCTTTTGGTTATTGTTGTAAGTGTGTATGTTTATTTACTAAGTGCATTGAGTCAAGAATCTTCAACTGAGTGCGCAGAAGTGAAGAAGAGACTAAGTCGATACAGGATTTGTGTGGATCTGTAGTAGATTCAAGTAGAGAAAGACAAGAGTGAAGTAGAGAAATATCAGTGACAGAAGACAAGAGAGCATGAGAAGAGAGAAGTCTTTTTAGATAAGCAAGGAATATCTAGAATAGAGTATGCAGCTTAGTGCACATACCAAAGGTGTCATATATTTCTCATGCCATATGAAGAGAACCTTTGTGGTTTTTCCTGGATGGGTTTCCACGTTAAATTATGTGTTATATGGGTGAATGTTGAATGTGTCTAAGTCACATGTGTATATGTTGTTGTGAAGGAATGCTTATGTATTTTCTTATGAATGAGTTTGTAAATATCAGTCGCACTGTTATAAGTTGAATGTATCTATGCCGCACTAGGGTTATTGTTATATTATTTACAAAGGAAGGAGTGTGTTGCAGTATAATTGTACATAGTAATCATAAATAATCCACCAATAGGATTTGGACGAGCACCTTTGCCAAAGGAAAAGGGATGCGGAATCCCCCACTCAACTGTGGAAACCAGGTTTTGGAAAGTTATCCATAGAAATATGTATCGGGTGATACTGCATATGCATTACAGGTGCTGTTGAATGATATTTTCTCTGTCAGGCCGGTATCTTTGGATTTTTTATGCGCAAGAGAAAAGGGACTGAAACTGGGTCTAAGAGATTCCAGAAGGCCAACAAATGGTTTCATTTCTGGGACCCAAATCATTTTGTTGAGGGATATTTTGTGGCATTCGACGAAGCCTGAAATCCAAGATTGGGTTGATTTAAAAGAATTAGATTTTGCATTAGAAGAGAGTAAAGGATGTCGGTGGAACCCAACAAAGTGGTTGGGCCAATACCTCTACATGGATATTCATGCTATTTTATTTTATGAATTTCTAATTGTATTGCATGAGTGGTTGTATAGGTTGGAAACCCAAAAAATAATTTTTTGAGGAGAAATGAGGGAGTGGAATCCTTAGTTGATTCAGCGACTGAAAAGTGTGAGGAACCCTATGTTGAGGGCTATTGATTTATGGGTAGATAGTATTTTGGAGGGATAAATTATTTAGGTTGTTGTATACATTATTTAGGTTGTTGTCGATACAACAACCTCATATAGTGAGGAGGAGAAAAAACAAATTTCAAGGACCTCGTAGAAGATATTTGTCGTCCCTAAAAACCTAGATAAATTTGCTTGTATGTGAAAAAGGAATCCTATGAATATAACTGTTGAAAACTATGCACATAAGTTTGGATATGTCGTAGTAGAATTGTGTGAAAAATGGAGAAAACTAAGTTGAGATGTTCCCTGGAGATAGTGGAACTGAACTAGAGGTTTTTTATTTAAGAAGCGGACAAAGATTTAGGTTTGGAAAGAGAAGAAAGACTCAGTGAGGAATAGGGAGTCACAGTACAACCAAAGAAGAAGGATACGATATTGCATCGTTCATTGATAAAGGTTCTTGGGATGAAGAAGAAGAATATCAATCGATATCTGAAGCAGAAGAAGAATTAGAGGAGTTAATAGAAAATCCAATACCATATCACGACTATGGTACACCTACAATGTCGCATACATCTCCATAGGTAAGATCTAGAAACTCGTCTCCAAGTATATTTGTAAATATAAATAGCACTAATGCCGTGAATAGTGGACAAGGGATTCTGACTACTCAAAATGTTTTCCTAAGTGTATCAGGAGCCAACATAATGGCTGGAACAAACATTAAGTTGCATATATTTAATGGGAATGGGTTGGAATACCTAGAGAAACATTGATTTCTTTGTGAAGATGTATGGACTATGAGACATATCTAAGATGAGAACATAAAGAGAGCATAGATGATCATGACTCTATGAGGTTGTGCACCAGACTGGTACATGATGTTTTCTATAATGCCAATAAGAGTTGTACAGGAAACACCCGACCATATTCGATTTGGAATGATAGATGAGTTCAAAAAACCAAAGTCCGAGTCATAGTGTATTACATAGATTAAAGAAATCAAGCAGCTACATATAGAATATTCCTGGGACTTTGACCAAAGATTCAAGACATTAATGGCCAAAGTAAGCTTCAAAAATCCAAATGTTGAATGTACAACATAAGGAATGGTTCATTGTTGTGCTGTTATTGAACATCCGGATTCCATTAATGTAACATAAGATTATGTCGCAAATAGAAGATCTAGAAATAGCCACGAAGCTAGAATCCTTGCCTATTGGAGAAACCAGCGTAGGCATGATGCAAATTTAGTGAACTGGGAAAATACTTAGAACGAGAAATATACATAGAATGATGTGTCCGACAAAACGAATTCCCTTGTTACTGTAGAAACCTCATCCCAACTATAACAGATCCAACCAAAATACATTAGTTTTCATCCAGAAACCAACCCTCTTCATCTAAAATGAAGAACCCTTTTTGAAGCCTTTGATGCTTCCTTTTATCCTTTCAAATGATTGAATCGTTGATCTCTGCCTAAGAAAGTTGGAACAATTTCCTGAAGATGTTGGATTGATTCCTCTTAAATCTGGAACTAAATGTTATACTGTTGATTCTTTTCCTTGAAACCTGGGTTGTGAATTTGACCTTTTCAGTGCTGATCTTCATCCTCATCGCTCGCTGAGTTTGATGCCCCGAATGGTAGAATTGATTTATGAGAATGTGGACCTATCACTTGACTTATTGCTTGAATTTTGGGAATAATTTTTTGATATCTATTTCCTTCCTCTACTCTCAAACTGTTGAACTATAAACTAAAGTCAACATGATCTGGTTCTTTATGCTATTCAAATGGTGGAGTTGATACAGATGAAAACCTCTGATATTTAGCCCAGGAATCTAAAATATTTGCGCCACTACTGCCTATGAATTTGAAGGTTATTTATGGAAGATATTCTACATGGAACTTACAAGTAATAGGTCTAAATATTGGTGTTCATTCCTGAATATTTCTAATGCATATTTATTTATAAAATTCCAAATAAAATAGCGTCCTTTCATTTCTCAATCCACTACAATAGTAGCTCCATCCAACTTATGTGTTTCTTAAAACAATTATAGGCAGAGTCTTCTTGGAATTCCATAATTACACACATGTTTATGCACTATAGTTTTAACAATAATTAAATCCTCATACAACTCTAAAAAAGACCTGTAAGTGTAGTATAGAGGAGAAATGTTCCACAAAACTAATCAAAATTATGTTTTCATCTTTGGATTAAGCCTACGATATAAAACATATTATTGGTGAGATTTGACATCTGCTAAGTGACAATATCCACAAGGGCACTTCTCTCATCCAACATCAAAATACATTGGATCCTTTCTAGCTTTAAAAATCTAGTAGGTGTTCTCAATTAACTCAAGATGCAAGGGTAACTCCTTTGACCAAAATGCACACTGAATAAAGCAAAGATTGAATCCCTTTGGTATAAATCGAAATTGTTTCTAGACACTGAATAAATTTGTGTATGATCATATTGCTGGCTCAACATCTCCAGACAAAACTTAAATACTAATCAAAAATGCCTTTATACTGTCAAACAATAGCCATACAATTGATGTTGATTTCATATTCACCTCAATCAATCCCTTTGCAAAACAACAGGCTCTCCATCGCTCCATAAAATATTTGACAATTTCTCCCAATACTTCCAAGTTCCAATGCGACAGGTGTTTGGAAACCAAGATTCTCTAAATAATATACAATTTGCTTGTGTTTATGGATTGTCCCACTTCACAAAGTAGTCTTCTAGTCCTTCCCTTCATTGTAAGACATTTTCCTCCATTATGAAAATGCTTCAAAATCGAGCAAGAAAGGAATCATATGCCTTAACATAAACACAAAGAGCATTAATAAAGAGACAAATGGCGACACATTTGAATGTTTCATATTGTGCAAGCATTGGATAAAGATGACAACAGTTGGGTGATTACGAGCACACAGATCGAAAGCTTTTTAAGGTTCCATAAAGACAACCTCATCATAGGAATCAAATAGAATGTATCAAATGAAGGAGATGTGGGTAGAAGTTGACAGGCCTCATGATTTCCTTCGATGGCATCACCTTCTTCGTTTCACCATAAACTTCATCATTCCTCACATGAATGAATATTCTGATCAATCCAGTAACCTTGCATGCTTCAAGAAGGACATGGGTACCATTGAATAGAAATTCTAAGGCTAATAATGATAGCCAGGATGGTTCCAGGAAAGTTGTCTGGAAGCCTTTCCCCATCTGGAATTATCCTGTTAACCTTATCTTGGTCCTGTAAATGAAGAATGTATAATGTTTGTGTGTAGCCCATGGATAATTATTTTATATAATATCTATCTATCTATCTATCTATATATATATCTATATCTATATATATATATATATATATATATATATATATATATTCTTTTTTTGTGCATGATTAGAGCATACTAAGTGGATGGTGTTTCATTATGATAGCAATTTGTGCCACTGTACCATGCAGTTTTTGGAAACATTTTGATCATTTCAAGTCTTTTTCACTATCTTTTATAAACAAAATTCTTCCTTTGACTATGATATTGATCAAAATATGTACATGGAATTTAATAGAAAAAAATTGCACTATGATATGCAACTTCCATGATATAATAACACATAGTCAGTTAATAATCTCTAAAAGCATAAGAAAAATTGTAAGGCTTGCTAAATAACGAGCACGTCAAAATTAATTCTGAGTATCACAACTTTAAGGAAAGAACCAGCTAGCCCACAATGGCATTTCCAGTATTTGTGACCTTAACTGGCTTGAATGACATATCTATTATTTTGGAGAAATTCATTGATCGATGCCCTAAAATATCATGCTAGTTATGATGTAAACCTGCTAAACCAACACATGAAATGATACAAAATTGATCAGCTAGTAGAAGTTGGATTCTATTGAAGAAGTGAACTATTTTTCATTCTAGCTATAATGCAATTTATACAAGGAGATGACTTGAATAAATTCAGAATTGATAGAAGATGGCTTCTTTTGAGGAACTAATTTGTTTTACATGCTCTCTGTAATCTAGTTTTTACAGAGGATTTAATTATTTGCTAATTGTTTCTAAAATCGAAGGATGAATTTTGATTTGTAATTGTCATTCTTTAGTGGTAGATGGTTCTAGAATAGGTTTTGTGTTCACTTTATTTCTGAATATAAATCCAATCCTACATTAGGGAATAAATTGTGTTATGTGTTTTGATTTTTCCCATTTATTCCAATTTCTAATTTGTTTAGTGTATTCTCTCTTTTGTGCACACATGCAAATTCTTTTTCTATATGTTATGATTTTAATGTTCAATATTAAGGGATATTTTTCTCTGTAATATGGATTCATTCAATCATTTGTTTTTTAAAATTAGGAAAAAAAACTCAGCTAATCCAATCCTAGACTACTATTCATCATCTGTATGATATGAAGTTGTTTTTTTTAAATATATGTTCCATCATAATAGAATATGTCTATTTTATTAGGAACTAGAAACTTTCAGTATCCATGCATCACATGCTTCGGTATAATTAATAGTTTTTGGTAACGTAGGAAACTATCAATTCCATATTCTTATCACCTATCAATTTCAGATTCCAGTTTACCTATCAATTCCAATTGACATGTTTCTCTCATTTTAAAATTTTTCTCTGTGTTTGTTTGCAAACTTACAGTTCATTTGTTTGTTTTGATAGAATGTTAATTGATCTTTCTCCTATTATTTCCTATTGCAATGGAAGAAAGCTCATCAACTACACAAAGCATAGCACCTATTTCCAAACAGAAACCCGCCATAGAAGTGCCAAAATCCCCTCAAAACAAGGAATACAAAGATGCAAAGAAGGATTTTGAAGCTAGGCTATGGGAAGAAATCAAATGCACTCAATGATATAGTGGGGGAACAAGTGGCACAATTGGTTCAAAGGTTTGGGTTTTCCCTTATTGTAACATAAAAAATTCAGGGAGTGTAGCAAGGTCTCGGTGGAGTTTGCTTGGAATAGGGAAAAATGAAAAAATAAGTGTATGCAACAATGTTCCTAGTACAGAGAAAGATTTGATACAAAAAAACTTTAATGAACTAGAAAAGTTGAAACAATTTGATGAAGGTTCAATTCAAACCAACAATTCAACCACTGGAGCAATGCTAGGTGTTCCACAAACTTCCTCTCAACTTTATGCTTCTAATTCCCAGCTTAACAACCTATGGGATGTAAAAGGGAGAAAAATATTGATGCATCTATTGGTCGATTTTTTGCAAATGGCATAGATTTTAACATTTGTAGGTTTCCTTAATGGAAGGGCATGGTCAGAGATCTGGTTAACACTTCCCATAAAGGTTACAAACCTCCCAGCTATGAAAAGTTGATGATAATAGTGTCGTTTGAAGAGAGGGATCAGACTGAAGCTAGACTTCATGAAATTAAAGATGGTTCAAAGGAATCCAAGATCTTCATTGTTTTAGATGGTTGGATATATGCCAATCATTGTCCTCTTATAAATATTTTGGTTTCTAGTTCGAAAGGGGTTATGTTTTTAAAATTCCATGACACTACAGGGAAAACAAAAGATGGTCCATATTTGATGGGTCCCAAAGAAGCAATAGATGAGTCGGGAAGAGAAAATGTGGTTCAGATTGTTACAAACAGTGCCTCAAACAATGTGCTTGCTGGGGGTTTAATTGAGGATGAATATCCAACAACTTTTGGAATCCATATTATGTGCATTGCATCAACCTGGTACTTAAAGATATCAACAACATTTCTTAAGTTGGAAAAACTGTAACTGAAGCAAAGATGCTACATATTTTTATTATTAATCATGCAACATCATAGGTATTTATAGAAAACATTCCAACCTCCAACTTCTTCGATCTGTCGAGACTATATTTTCATTTGTATTCATAATGTTACAACATCTCATCAAAGTACATCAATCTTTGAGGGAGATGGTTGTTTCAATGGATTGGTAGAGGTGGAAGGGTTCTCATGTTGGGGATGGTCTACAAGTTGAGGACATTGTTATTGGCTCTTCTTTTGAGGATTTTTGGAAGAGGGTGGAGGATATTGTTACCCTCATCAGACCTATTGTTTCCACCCTTCGCATGTTTGATAGTGATTTTCCATGCTTAGGGGACATGTTTGAGAGTATGGATCAAATGAGAGAGAAGCTTTGTGACATAATGGAAGATGAAAATTATAGGATCAACGGGGACACTCGGAATAAGGTGTGGGATCTTAGTCTGACAAGGTGGAAAATTCTTCATAGTCCTCTTCATTCAATTGCATTCCTACTCAACCCCAAATGGTTTCACCAGAAACTATCTTTAGATGTAGAGGTGATGCAAAATTGGAACACCTTTATAAGTAGATGTTATGATCATGATGATTGCATTGTTTTATGACTTGAGCTGGGATATTTTTTGAGATCCGAGGGACATTTTTCAAATGAGGATGGTGCATATAATAGAGAGAAACTTGGACCTATAGACTTTTGGATACAATATGGTACCTGAACTCCCTTGCTTCATTAGTTAGCTATTCATTTACTTTCACATGTATGTTCAACAATCTATACATTTTGTATGTTCTAAGGTTTAAACACTTTATTTTTATTTTTATTTCAGATTTCTTTTCAAGTTTTCAAATACACATTCTTAAATTTTAATTACATAATATTAATTTTACTTCATACGTGACTAGTTCATCTACGTGTGAAAGAAACGAGAGTGAATATGCTTTTATCCATTCGGCAAAGAGGAATCACTTATGCACACCAAATGCACAATATTTGGTGTTTGTACACTCAAATCTACATATTCTATCTCGACAACAACTTGAGTATCAAATAGGGCCTTGTAGGATGTGGGATTATGGAGGTTCACAGGATGATGGACATGATAATCTTCCACTTGAGGTGTTGCGACACAATGTTGAAAAAATGCTAGATAACACCATACATCAGGTTGACCAAAGTAGTGACTATGTAATTGGATAACCTTATCCACCATTCTAGCAAGTGAGCCAAAACATCGATTATCCTTTCTAGAAGAAAAATTTGAAAATTGCTCATAATCGACAGAATTTTACAAGTGAATACTACAGAATTACATGTGAAATTTAGTAAACTAATATTCACTAAATTTTTGAATTAACTGTGAATTTCAGAACTCTAGGTGCCCTCTCAAGAAAATTATTGTTTTTACGAGTTAATAGAATTTTTTTAGCCAAAAGCAGTTGCATACAACGACACAAAAACACATTCAACATAGTCATCAACTTTTGATAATGTCTACAATGATGGAACATTAATGGAAGCTATTAGTGAATCATTGATATTTTAGTTTTGGTCATGTATATAACTGGAAGTTGAACATATTCTTACAATTATGTAAGACATTGGAAATAAAATGTATTTTGCATTGGGAAATTATGGAGTAAGAACAAATTTTAAGTTGAAATCCAACTATAGTTAGAGTTCTATCATGTTTTGAGTTTCATGTATGGAACCTTGTTCAAACTATTATTTGAATTGTTTCAAAAATATATCAAAGTTTTAGATCAATCTGACTGAATTTCTTGATGAAAAACAATTGTTGCTTAATTAAACTGCTCCACCACTCATTGCTACTGATGTGGGACTCTGTTATGCTTCAACTTAATATTTTAGAGAGGATAAATGAAGTTTTGATTGATAAACATAATTTTTTATTCAGCTTATTTTATCATTCTTTGAATTGCTTTTTGATTTATGGAATGTAAGAGAGCATTATTAGTTTACTTGTGTCTTGTAGAAGTAATAGTACTACATTATATAATCCGGCGCCATGTGAGAGGCCACACTAGTAATTGCAAGTTATAGACAATATATGATTTTAAGTACATATGAATTCAATTTATCATTGATTGGGTCTCCTCTAAACTCAAATTTAAGTTAGTATACGACAAAATATATTTATTAATTATAACTAAATATATGTCAAAACCTTTATTTTTGTTTTTTTTTCTCCCTTCGTTTCTTTAATGTGAAACCTCTAAACTACCGTTCTCGTTTCTTGTTTCATTTCCCATTTTTCATTTCTGATAAAACATAGCTTTGGACCATAAAAGATATTTGTTAATTATTTCCCAAGCCATCCGACTTTGATTGGAAGCTATTAATGTGCAGGTGGGGTAACACCATTATCAACATCATTGTCAAGTTACAAATATGTGAGTAAAAATTATTAATATTTTAAAAATGGTGATTAAAAAAATACAATATCCTTTATCATCTAGGGACCTCCTTCACAAAATAATGTTGCACATGGAAAGATCATCGATAAGATGACATATGAATGTACATGTAGGTCGAGTCACGACAATTGCCGGCTTCCCCATTTCATGTGCTATTTGCCATAAAATTGACGGTGGCCTCGTTATTCATTATTTAGAGACCCACAATCGACCGACCTTATGCTAGGTATTTAAAATGTCTTTTCTCACAAAATATTTTTAATGAAGTGTTTTGATAGAGGTGCTTCAAAGTACATTAATGTAAAGGTGAATGCTTGAATAAAGTTTAAATTTGTGAATCTTTCTAATGAATGTTTGGATTGGGGTGCTTCAATGTCCAATCATGTATTGTTAAATGATTCGATAAAAAGCAATAGAAAAGCATATATTGTTTAGATCAATGCTTTAAAAATTTTAGTTTTTAAAAAATTATGTATTTTTTAAAATAAAATTTAAGTAAAAAATTTATAAAAAAATAATTTTTCCATGTTTTTTTCCCAAAAAAGATTCGTCATTTTGCATTTTTTGAAGCCCTGTTTCGCCCAATTTTGATGGGGTAAAATTTTTTCACTCTAAATATGGCCAAATTATTATATAAACAATATAAAATCCTTGGAAATTAAAATATTTTTTGGAAAATATCGCCAATCAGTTTATAGTTGGCGTTTTAAGAATTGGTAATATTCGCCAACATTTATACACTTTTAAATAAGTATGGTTCCTTAAAATCATCCCTGATCCACTGCAATAGTAGCTCCATCCAACTTATGTGTTTCTTAAATCAATCGTAAGAACAGTCTTCTTGGAATTCCATAATTACACACAAGTCGATACACTACAGTTTTAACAATAATTAAATCCTCATACAGCTCTAAACAAGAGGTGGAAATGCAGTACATAGGAGAAACATTCCACGAAACTGATCAAAAATATGTTTTCATCTTTGGATTAATCCTACAGTGTAAAACATCTTATTGGTGGGTGATTCCATGAAGATGGGTAACACTTTTTGGCCAAATTTGGCGATGAAAACCTGATTTTTTACTCATGTGCTAGATAGAAGCCCTCAAAACGCATATATGCCATGTGAATTTTGACTTGCAGTAAAAAAAAAAAATGTAGAATATTGTGTTGGCTTCATAGTGATATTTTTTTAAAAATATTCCGATGTCATTTAATGTGTGAATTTTTTCATTTAATGAACTGTGTGACCTTAAAAATTTGAAGAAGCTAATAAGTGGCTCGTGTCCACGTAGAGTAATTCAATCTTGCATTAATAATTTTAAAAAAAATATATATGAGACTGATCTACATAAAATGCAGTGTGATGTGCATATTTTTTTGTTAATTTTTTTCGCATTATACAATTATTTATTATTTTTCGAAAGTGACCACATTCGATTTCAGTATCGTTTTAAACACATATTTGTCCACGTAAAGGAATTCTTTCTATTTTTTCAAAAATTGAAAAACCAAAGATACCCTTTTGAAGAGGACACGTTGATATGTGATGGGTGCATTTTTAAGAATTTTTTGGCTGTGTATTTTTAACTCTGTGGATTTTTATTTGAGCAGCTTCGAAGTTGCAGTGTGGTTTTGTAAGTATAAGTTTTAGAAGTAATTAAAAAATAAATATCATATGAATGCCAAAATGCGTGTATGATACCTCAATGGATAGAATATTCGTTGGTTAATTTATCGGTATCAACTCCGCTCAGTTATGTGCTAGGAATGGCATGGTTTACACCTCTGTAAGGCACAGGAAATTTTCCATTTGCTTGAATGTGGGCTAAGTCTGTTTTTTTAAGCCCTCGACCGAGGTATTTAAATACCTCGGTCGAGGTATTAACGAAACCTCGACCGAGGGTTTGTAAATCCCTCGACTGAGGGTTTAACAAACCCTTGGTAGAGGTTTTGATACGAACTCGACCGAGGTATTAGCTCGGTCGAGGTCCTTTGGAGCAAAAAAGGCCGAGAGTGAATTCAAACATTAATGACACTCCAACTACAAACTTTCATGTCTTTCCCACCCAAATTTTTAATCAAAATCTATATAAACATATAATTCATACTAAGGAGCCTGCTCATCTTGATCAATCTCCATATATGCAGTTAACTCCTTATCCCCTCTCTTTTGGTCTGATAAGTGCTCTTACTTACTCCACTCTACCGATATCTTTTGAACTTAGTCAATTTCATTCCAACTCTCCTTATTGGCCACTTTCTCCCATTCTTGTATGGGTTGGAAATCATACACAACATTCTTGTTTTCTAGCCTCTGCTTTGAGATGACCTTGTGTGGGTCATAAGATGCAACTTCTGTTTTTCCCAAATTTAGTTTCTCTAGAAACTATTCGATATAGTTTAGAGAAATTAAGTATTTCACCTAAGAAGGGACAACAAATTTAGGGATATAAAATGTTCAATGTTGTATAAAACTCTTGAAAGGTAATTCATCAAATACAAGTCTTTTGTTGACATATTACATAGCTAGGACTCTCAGAGTAAGCTTGTAGGGTTTCATTTCAAAGATTAAAAGCTTATTGATCTCAATTAAAATTGAATATATTAATAATTAAACAAAATATTAATTTTCTATTTTAATTTTTTTAAATACTTCAGATAAAATAATCTCATTAAAATAATAATTAAACATAAAACATGTTTGATGACATTTAAAGTTTTGAGAAATGATAAATAAAAATAAAAATAAATAATATAAAAATGAAATTCTAAAAGAATTTGACATGATAAAAATTAAGCTTGAATATGTTCCAGCAAAGGCATAGAAATAGAATTTATACTATTTCCAAAAGACGCAGCAGCAACAAAATTATAATTGGCAATTTGGGGAAAAGGCTTTTTAACTTATGCTTTGAACCCTAATTTTGCTCCGATGGCATGGTACGTACGTAAAAATCAGATAATGCAGAAAAAATCACCATCTAGGGATTTCCACTGTATAGGATCGTTTCACACAAGTTAGCGGAATATTTTCTAACATGAAATCTTTGAGGGACATGCATCGCACATCCGCAACACTTCGGCGGATGAACAACGCCGATAGGCATCACGTGTTCATCTGTCATACTCTTGTGGAATTTGATCGTTTGAACTGTTTTTCTTGTGGATGAATAATGTTGATAATGATAGGTATCACGTGTTAAGCTGTCATATTATTGTGGAATTTGATGGTTTGATATGCTTCTTGGCAAGATGAATTTCTTGAAACTTTAGCTCTATATATGGTGGTATGGATGACTAATTTTGTTAAGGTATATGCTTTTTCATTGGGTTTTGACCATCCATCCTTAATCAAGGATTAACAGAAGGCAACAGCGCAATGCCAATGTTGATTAAAATCATGAATCACTTGATCATATTTAATCAAAGATTAAAAGAACACGATGACAATGTTGATTAAATTCACCTATCACCGTCGGCATACGTTGATCCATCGGTAGTACTCTCGGTACTCGTTCGAAACTCCGAGTCGTTCTGGCTTTATCACGTCCTTTGTCTTACTTAAGCGTGGACATAAATCAATCCTCAATCTCTGAATGTTTCAAATTTGCCTTTGAAGCTGAATCGATGGAAGGACGAGAGGAATTAATGTTTTCTTGGATGCACAACCCATGGCTTCGCTCACCGCCCTTTGTTTACGGGTATTTATGACTTCTTGTTTTTTTGTGCTTAAACACAATGGAATTTCTGCAACTGATCTGTTTATTTAATGAAGAGTCCAGGGGTGTACGTTTCTTTCTTAGTTTGGCTTTGGTATTCCGCATTTTATACTTATTCAATCATGGTAGATATAGACCATTGCAATATATCAATATATCAAATTACATGACATGTGATTCAAATAGGCCAACCTCTCTCGAGTCCAAAAGGGGGAAACCTCCAATTGCAATATATCAAATTACATGACATGTGATTCAAATTATTTTTATGTCAATATAGAAGATAATGAGGATTAAAGGAATTTCAAGTAATAACCCTACCCAATTCTAATTAATATAATTATAATCAAGAAGGGTTAGGACTATAATGTGATCCTCCCCTTCAAATCAATGTTTACCTCATCTTGATTCATGGTCAATGCTTTTATACAAAGAACTAATATTCCTAAGTCATATCTTCTACTAATAGGTACTTGCACTTGATGAGGTTCTCAATAATTGTGTTGGTTCTTAGTTACTTGATTCATATTTCAATCGATATTTAGGGTTCTAGTATGAGTGTTCCATCTTCATCAAGTTTTGGTAGAATAGTCTAAATGAGGGTATTATCACCAGTTAACATATTTAAAAGAATAAGCATGGAAGATCGTATGAAAACATGGGAGGATTCCTCCTGTGTAAAAGAAATGGGAAACACTACATCAACTAGAGTTAGTGGTTGAAACCCCAAGAACCCTTTAAAGGGGTTGTAGCTAATAGATCCATGAAGGGATCTATTGTAGTTGTGTTGAACATAAGAAAGGATTTTAGCTCGAGTGCATGGATGTTTGGAGCGACACATTTTCATGATATGCATCATCACCATGTTGACCATCGTTTTCTACCCATTAGTTTAGAGTGGAAGGAAATCAATTTGGATAACTTGGTGCCCATCATTGGACATAAGTTAGATCAGAAAGTACCCAGGAATCAACTATCTTGATTTGAAATAATATTTCATAGGAGGATAAAGTGAACCTAAACATGCTCAAAGAAGAGGTTACTAATGGCCTCTAATGTGATTCTCTTCTTATACAAAGTTAAAATTTTCATTCAAAAGAACTGGTTTACAACCACAAATACACAGTCATTTCCATGCTTGGTTAAAGGCAATCTAGAAATGTAGTCCATGGAGACCAATTCTTGAGGTCTATCTAGGGTAGGAAAAGAAGTGTACAATCTTTGCTTCTTGATGGTAGGTTTGTTCAATGGAACATGAGATGTGTGATCTAATGTACTTACCAATGTCTTTCCATAGCTTCGGCTAGTAGAATTACTTTCCAATGCTGCCACACTTTTCTATACGCCAAAGTGCCCTACTAGTCGACTGTAATGCACCCCCTAGATCAACTTTTCACACTCTTCTAAAAGAACACATAGGTGGCCAAGATGGCATAAAATTTCATCCTAGAGATGGAAGTTTGAGACCGATCTTCATACATGTAGTTTATGATAGGTAAAAACAAAGTCAAGGTCTATGTTGTATAATTGGGGCCACTTGGAGGTCTATAACTTGATTTTTGCTACTGTTCTTGTACTTGATGTTTATGTGGAGCTGAAGGAATTTGGACCACTTTTGATAGCACTCATTCAATATTTTTTCCGTACATGTGTATGAATTGGAGGGGGCTGTGATTGGTGTGGATGACCATGTCCTTTCCTAGGATGTAATTTTTTCATTGGTGATATGTCTGCATAATGGAGTACATCTCCTTGTCATAGGTGGAATATCGATGAACACAATCTAGTCCTTTAGATGTCCATGCTAAGTGGGAAATACATTGATAGCATAGTGAGAGGCATTTGTCTCAATCTCGAAAGGATTTTGTAAGTCTAGAAAAGTGATGATTGGAGTCAATCCAAGGCATTGCTTCAAATCGTTGAATTCCTTTTGTTGTGACACACCCCAAGTAAAATTTTATTTGGCTCTACTCTTGGTCACTTGGATTAAGGTCCAATAAATATGAGAGAACCTCAACACAAACCCATAGTAAAAGTTGGAAAGGACTAAGAATATGTGGAGATATGTTAGAGTGGTTAAGGTCATTCAATCATGAATGACTTGGATTTTGCATGGGTCAACATGCACATCATGTCATAATGTATCGTAAATACTGAATTATCTCCATGTAAAACAAACACTTCTCCAAATTGACATATAACTTGTATTGTCATATGGTGATCGAAATCTAATGAATGTGTTGCAAATGTTCCACCCAAGTTCTACTAAATATGAGAATGTCATCTATATATATGACTATGAAAGAGTTTTTGAAGGGACAAAAAATATCATCCTTCATCCTTCATCCTCATAAATGGTGTTGGAGTATTAGTCAAACCAAAATGAATGAGAAATCACTCAAAAAAGGCCTTATTTAGACATGAAGCTTGTCTTCCATACATCATTTTTCTCGATTAGGACTGGTGGTATCTTGACTTTAGATCAATCTTGCTGAAGAAATCGACATCATTAAGTTGAATAAGGAGATAGCTAATTCAACAGATTAGGTGTTAAAATTGTTAACGATGATTTTGTTTAGTTCTCTATAATCAATGCAAATTCATGTAATAAAAAAGTCACCATGTCCCATTATTTTTCTACATCAACATAATTGAGCTCCCACAAGGCGAGGATCTTGGTTGAATGTGTCCCTTTCGGATGAGATCTTGAATCTGACATTTTATTTCCTCTTTCTCCAAAACAGAGAATATGTATATGGACCATTAAGGAAGGAAGCATCGCGTATAAAACCTAATTAAGTGTTTTACTTGATAATTGCACAATGACACCTCTTTAGGTGAGGAAAATATATCTATGTTTTCCTCTACAATATTTTCCACCGGCTTCTGTTGTGTAGATAGACCTAGGATCGATACTATGGTAGTATTAATGACCTTTTGTACACCTTATGATCAATACTATGGTAGTATTAATGACCTTTTGTACACCTTATGATTGAACTATGAAGAGGAAAGTTTTCCAATTCTATGAGATTACTTTCTGACACTACTTTGTTGATATCAAGGATATTGTAGCAGTACAAACTACCTTGTTGGGACCCTATAAAGTTTTCTCCTCAAAGTAACAATTACACTATACTACCTGGACTCATTAAAATCATGAAGTTTCCAAATATAGGGTTTTCATAAAAGAACATCACAACTTCAAGTGGGGAAACATCACACAATTCCTCATGTCTGAAGGGATTGATGTCATAGGATAGGTGAAATGAGAAACAATTATCGCTAGTTGTGGACCACTAGGGGAGCATCATTTTCCTTCTTTCCATTTCAGATAAGATAGATAAGATACGATAATTTTATTAATGTCCAGCGAAGGACCACAAAGGTAGGTTAATATTACTAAAAGATATGTATCTACTGTGAATTGAATGTGGGAGTGTGAAGGCCGCTCCAGAGGAATTTAAAACAAACTTTTCAAATATTCTTGAAGGATGATTTCATTAATGGTTTCATATGTGATTGTTCTTTAATCATTCATGGTTGCATATAATTCTTGGGTTATTTTGTACTTGTTGTGAATCTTGTGATCATCATATTTGGAAGAGCCCTCCTAAATTTTTTGGCTTATTGAGTTAGATCCACATGGTTGTTAGAGCATGTTTATAACAGTTTAGGTAGGCCTTCTTTCATACAAGTTTGAATATCCTTGATCGTTTATCTTCTCTCAAGTCCCTGGTACAAAACAAAGTGGAGTCATTTATTAAGTAGAGGGATGCAAACTGCAAGCAGTGAAAACTTTTCAAATATTGAAAATAGCGAACCACAAAAGAGATTTGGAGAGAGTTTTATGGAGATCAAGGCAAATTTTTTTGTGGAGAGTTCTATTTTCAATATTTAAAAGCTTTCACTGCTTGCAGTTACATCCCACTACTCAAAAATGGCTCCATTTCGTTTTGTACCAGGGACTTCAGGGAGTGTCATTAATGTTTGAAGGCAAATTTTTTTGTGGAGAGTTCTATTTTCAGGGTTTCATGAGTTGTTGGAGGATTCAGCAAAATATAATGAATATATTTTGCAGTCTTTGATAATTTAATGATTCCTCAACTAAATACAATTGAGTTATGTAATGATCATGTTCATTTAAAAAAGGGGTCCGCGGCCTCTATTTATAATTTTTTTGACAGAGGCACCTCGGTCGAGGTATGTACGTCGACCAAGGTCCGTACCTCGACCGAGTTAATACCTCGGTCGAGGTATTTATTAACCCTTGGTCGAGGTTTCAATACCACGACCGAGGGTTAATAAATACCTCGACCAAGGGCTAAAAAATACCTCGGTCGAGGGCTTGATAAAACCTCGGTCGAGGTATTTATAGCTCGGTCAAGTATTTAACAAGCCCTCAACCGAGGTGTGTTTTTTTGTTTTTACCCAAACGCGCTTGCCAAAAAGTGTTACCCAGGTCCGCGGATTCACCCTGGTGGGATTTGACATATGTTATGTCACAATATCCACAAGGGCACTTCTCTCATCCAACATCAAAATACATTGGATCCCTGGTAGCTTTAAAAATTTAGTAGGTGTTCTCACTTAACTCAGGATGCAGGGGTAACTCCTTTGACCAAAATGCACACTGAATATAGCAAATATTGAACCCCTTTGGTATAAACCAAATTGTTTCCAGATACTGAAGAAAGTTGTATATGATCGGACTGTTGGCTCAACATCTTCAATAAAAACTTGAAGACTAAGCCAAAATTCCTTTAGACTTTCGAACAATAGCCATACAATTGATGTTGATTTCATATTCACCTCAATCAATCCCTTTGCAAAACAACAGGTGCTCCATCACTTCATATAATATTTGGCAATTTATCCCAATACTTCCAAGTTCCAATGTGACAGGTGTTTGGCAACCAAGCTTCTCTACATAATATACAATTTTCTCTTGTTTATGGATTGTCCCACTTCGCAAAGTAGTCTTCTAGTCCTTCCCATCATTGTAAGACATTTTCCTCCATTCATTTATAAAAATGCTTCAAATTGAGCAACAAATGAATCATATGCCTTAACATAAGCACAGAGAGCATTAATAAAGAGACAAATGGCGACACATTTGAATGTTTCATATTGTGCAAGCATTAGATAAAGATGACAACAGTTGGGTGATTACGAGCACACAAGTCAAAATCTTTTGAAGGTTCCGCAAAGACAATCTCATCGTAGGACTCAAATAGAATGTATCAAATGAAGGAAATGTGGGTAGAAGTTGACAGGCCTCATTATTTCCCTCGATGGCATCACCTTCTCTGTTTCACCATAAAATTCATCAATGCTCACATGAATGAATCTTCTGATCAATCCAGTAACCTTTCATGCTTCAATAAGGACATGGGTACCATAGAATACCGAGTCTAAGGCTAAAAATGATAGCCAGGATGGTTCAAGGAAAGTTGTTTGCAAGCCTTGTAAGTGTATTGTTTTCCTTTCCCCATCCGGAATTAGCCTGTTAACCTTATCTTGGTCCTGTAATTGAAGAATGTATAAGGTTTGTATGTAGCACATGGATAATGTTATTATATATATATATATATGCTTTGTTTTTGCATTATTAGAGCATACTAAGTGGATGATGTTTCATATTGATAGCAGTTTGTGTCACTGTACCATGCAATTTTTGGAAACATTTTGATCATTTCAAGGGTTTACCCCTATTCTTAATGAAGAACCTACTTCCTTTAAATTTATATTGATCAAAATATGTGCATGGAATTTTATAGGTTTTGGAAACATTTTGATCATTTCAAGTCTTTTTCCCTGTCTTTTATAAATAAAATTCTTCCTTTGACTATGATATTGATAAAAATATGTACGTGGAATTTTATAGAAGAAACTTGGACTATGCTATGCAACTTCCATGAGATAATAACAGATAGTCAGTTAATAAGCTTTAAAGGCATAAGAAAAATTGTAAGACATGCTAAATAATGAGCACATCAAAATTAATTCCGAGTATCACAACTTTAAGGCAAAAACCAGCTATCCCATAATGGCATTTCATGTATTTGCGACCTTAATTGGATTGAATGACATATCTACTATTTTGGAGAAATTCGTTGATCTATGCCCTAAAATATCATGCTAGTTATGATGTAAGCCTGCTAAAATAATACATGAAATGATACAAAATTGATCAGGTGTTAGAAGTTGGATTCTATTGAAGAAGTGAACTATTTTTCATGCTAGCTATAATGCAATTTATACAAGGAGACAACTTGAATAAATTCAGAATTGATTTGAAGATGGCTTCTTTTGAGGAACTAATTTGTTTTACATGCTCTCTGTAATCTAGTTTATCCAGAGGATTTAATTATTTGCTAATTGTTTCTAAAATCAAATGATGAATTCTGATTTGTAATTGTCATTCTTTAGTGGTAGATGGTTCTAGAATAGGTTTTGTGTTCACTTTATTCCTGACTATAAATCCAATCTGACATTAGGGAAGAAATTCGGTTATGTGTTTTGATTTTTCTTATTTATTTCAATTTCTAATTTGTTTAGTGTACTCTTTCTTTTGTGCACACATGCAAATTCTTTTTCTATATGTTATGATTTTAATGTCCAATATAAAGGGATAATTTTCCTTGTAATATGGATTCATTCTGTCATTGGTTTTTTAAAATTAGGAATAAAAACTCAACTAATCCAATCCTAGACTATTATTCATCATTTGTATGATATGAACTTGCTTTTTTGAAATATTTGTTCCATCATAATAGAATATATCTCTTTTATTAGGAATTGGAAAATTTCAGTATCCATGCATCACATGCTTCAGTATAATGAATAGTTTATGGTAATGCAGGAAACTATCAATTCCATATTCTTATCACCTATCAATCTTAGATTCCAGTTTACCTATCAATTCCAGTTCATATGTTTCTCCCATTTTAAATTTTTTCTTTGTGTTTGTTTGCATACTTACATATTCATTTCTAATATATGTCCCTGTTTGTTTTGACAGAGCATTAATTGATCTTTTCCTAGTATTTCCTATTGCAATGGAAGAAATCTCATCAGCTGCACAAAGCATAGAACCTATTTCCAAACAGAAACCCCACATAGAAGTGCCAAAATCCCCTCAAAACAAGGAATACAAAGATGCAAAGAAGGATTTTGAAGCTAGGCTATGGGAAGCAATTAAATTCACTCAATCATATAGTGGGGGAACAAGTGACACAACTGGTTCAAAGGTTTGGTTTTTCCCTTACTGTAAGATGAAAAATTCAGGGAGTGTAGCAAGAGTTTAGTGGCATTTGCTTGGAATGGGGAAAAGGAACAAATAAGTGTATGCAAAAATGTTCCTAGTACAAAGAAAGATTTGATACAAAAACAATTTAATGAACTGGAAAATTTGAAACAGTTTGATGAAGGTTCAATTCAAGCGAACAATTCAACCACTGGAGCAATGCTAGGTGGTCCAAAAACTTCCTCTAAACTTCATGCTTCTACTTCCCAGCTTAACAACCTATGGGATGCAAAAGGGATAAAAATATTGATGCATCTGTTAGGATTTTTTTTTGCAAATGGCATAGCTTTTAACATTTGTCGGTCTCCTTAATGGAAGGACATGGTCAAAGATCTCGTTAACACCACCCCTAATGGTTACAAACCTCCCAGCTATGAAAAGATGAGGACAATAGTGTTTTCTGAAGAGAGGGCTCAGATTGAAGCTAGACTTCATGAAATTAAAGATGGTTGGAAGGACTCCAAGATCTCCATTGTTTCAGATGGTTGGATAGATGTTAATCATCATCCTCCTATAAATATTTTGGTTTCTAGTTCGAAAGGGGTTATTTTTTAAATGCCACGACACTACAAGCAAAACAAAATATGGTCCATATTTGATGGGTCTCTTCAAAGAAGCAATAGATGAGGTGGGAAGAGAAAATGTGGTTCAGATTGTTACTGACAGTGCCTCAAACAATGTTCTTGCTTGGGGGTTAATTGAGGGTGAATATCTAACAATTTTTGGACTCCATATTATGTGCATTGCATCAACCTCGTACTTAAATATATCAACAACATTGCTTAAGTTGGAAAAACTGTAACTAAAGCAAAGATGCTACAGATTTTTATTATTAATCATTCAACATCCATAGGAATTTATAGAAAACATTCCAACCTCCAACTTCTTCGATCTGTTGAGACTAGATTTGCATTTGCATTCATTATGTTACAACGTCTCATCAAAGTGCATCAATCTTTGAGGGAGATGGTTGTTTCAATGGATTGGTAGAGGTGGAAGGGTTCTCATGTTGGGGATGGTCTACGATTTGAGGAAATTATTATTGGCTCTTCTTTTGAGGTTTTTTGGAAGAGAGTGGAGGATATTGTTACCCTCATCACACCTATTGTTTCCACCCCTCGCATTTTGATAGTCATTGTCCATGCTTAGGGGACTTGTTTGAGAGTATGGATCAAATGAGAGAGAAGCTTCGTGACATAATGGAAGATGAAAATTCTAGGATCGATAGGGACACCCGGAATAAGGTGTGGGATCTTAGTTTTACAAGGTGGAAAATGCTTCATAGTCCTCTTCATTCAATTGCATTCCTACTCAACCCCAAATGGTTTTCCAAGAAAGCATCCTCAAATGTAGAGGTGATGCAAAATTGGAACACCTTTATAAGTAGATGTTATGATCGTGATGATTGCACTATTTTCCGACTTGATTTGGGAAATTTCTTGAGATCCGAGGGACAGTTTGCAAATGAATATTGTGCATATAATAGAGAGAAACTTGGACCCATAGACTTTTAGATACAATATGGTACATGAACTCCCTTGCTTCATTAGTTAGCTATTCATTTACTTTCACAGGTATGTTCAACAATCTATACATTTAGTACGTTCTAATGTTTAAACACTTTACTTTTATTTTCATTTCAAATTTCTTTTCAAGTTTTCAAATGATACATTCTTAAATTTTAATTACATAATATTAATTTTACTTCATAGGTGACTAATTCATCTACATGTCAAAGAAACTGGAGTGAACATGCTTTTATCCATTCAGCAAAGAGGAATCGCTTAGGCACATCAAATGCACAAGATTTGGTGTTTGTACACTCAAATCTATGTATTCTATCTCGACAATAACTTGAGTACCAAATAGGGCCTAGTAGGATGTGGGATTATGGAGGTTCATCGGATGATGGAGATGATGATCTTCCACTCGAGGTGTTACGAGACAATGTTGAAAACATGCTAGATAACACTATACATCATATTGACCAAAGTAGTGACTATGTAATTGGCTGACCTCATCCACCATTCTAGCAAGTGAGCCAAAACATCGATTATCCTTGCTAGAAGAAAATTTTGAAAATTGCTCATAATCGACAGAATATTACATGTGAATACTGTAGAATTACATGTGAAATTCAGTACACTAATGTTCACTAAATTTTGAATTAACTGTGAATTTCAGTACTCTAGTTGCCCTCTCAAGACAATTATTGTGTTTATGAGTTAATAGATTTTTTTTAGCCAAAAGCAGTTGTATACAATGACACAAAAACACATTTAGCACAGTCATCAACTTTTGATAATGTCTACAATGATGGAACATTAATGGAAGCTATTAGTGAATCGTTGATATTTTAATTTTGGCCATGTATTTAACTAGAAGTTGAACATATTCTTACAATTATGTAAGACATTGGAAATAAAATGTATTTGGAATTGGGAAATTATGGAGTAAGAACAAATTTTAAGTTGAATCCAACTATGGTTAGAGTTCTATCATGTTTTGGGTTTCATGTATGGAACCTTGTTCAAAGTATTATTTGAATCATTTTAAAATAGATCAAAGTTTTAGATCAATCTCACTAACTTTCCTAAGGAAAAAAATTTGCTACTTAATTAAACTGCTCCACCACTCATTGTTGTTGATGTGGAACTCCGTTATGCTTCAATTTAATATATTAGAACTTTGTTATGCTTCAACTTAATATTTTAGAGAGAATAAATGAAGTTTTGCTTGATAAACATAATTTTTTATGCAGCTTATTTTTATCATTCTTTGAATTGCTTTTTGATTTATGGAATGTAAGAGAGCATTATTAGTTTACTTGTGTCTTGTACAAGGAATAGTACTAGATTATATAATCCAGCCCTATAGGGGAGGCCACACTAGTAATGGCAAGTCAAAGACAATATATGCTTTTAAGTATATATGAATTCAATTTATCACTCATTGGGTCCCCTCTGAACTTAAATTTAAGTTGGTATACGACAAAATATATTTGTTAATTATAACTGAATAAATATCGGAACCTTTATTTTTGTTATTTTTTCTCCCCTCGTTTCTTTGAATGCAAAACCCCTAAATTGCGGTTCTCGTTTCTTGTTTCATTTCCCATTTTTCATTTTTGTTAACATAGCTTTGAACCATAAAAGATAATTGTTAATTATTACCCAAGCCATCCGGCTTTGATTGAAAGCTATTAATATGCACGTGGGGTAACACTATTACCAATATCATTGTCAAGTTACGAATATGTGAGTAAAAATGATTAATATTTAAAAAATGGTGATTAAAAAAATACAATATCCTTTATCAACTAGGGACCTCCTTCACAAAATAATGTTGCACATGGAAAGATCATCGATAAGATGACATATGAATGTACATGTCGGTCGAGTCACGACAATTGCCAGCTTCTCCATTTCATGTGCTATTTGCCATAAAATTGACGGTGGCCTCGTTATTCATTATTTAGAGACCCACAATCGACCCGCCTTATGCTAGGTATTTAAAATGGCTTTTCTCAGAAAATCTTTTTAATGAATTGTTTTGATAGAGGTGCTTCAAAGTACATTAATGTAAAGGTGAATGCTTGAATAAAGTTTAAATTTGTGAATCTTTCTAATGAATGTTTGGATGGGGGTGCTTCAATGTCCAATCATGTATTGTTAAATGATTCGATAAAAAATAAGTATAGTTTTAAATGATTCGATAGAAAAGCATAAATTGTTTAGATCAATGGCTGAAAAATTTTAGTTTTTAAAAAATTATGTATTTTTTAAAATAAAATTGAAGTAAAAAAATTATAATTTTTTTTTATAATTTATTAATTTTTAATGTGAAATTCAATGGATTATATAAATTTTAGATTAAGGGTTTAAACAAATTTTAAATAATAGGTATAGTTATTATTATTTTTCAATTAAGTTTTTTTTAATAACAAGTAATAATGTTTTTTTAATAATATTTTTTTGTTTTTAACTTATAAACATGTAATGACAAAAGGTTTCTTTTAAGGTTTACTAAGTTTTTTTAATCACAAGTAATAATGCTTTTTAAGATAAAAAAAACTTATGAACATGTAATGACAAAAGGTTTTATGTAAGTATGAGAGTTTCAGTGGTGGATGAGGTTTTGGTTGTTTTATATAGAGAGATGATAATGAAGTTATCAATAGTTGTTTTTTGTTGGATTTTAGAATGGATAATCTGTCATTTTAATTTTGATTAGGATGAGGTTTTGGTTGTTTTATATAGAGAGATGATAATGAAGTTATCGATAGTTGTTTTTTGTTGGATTTTAGAATGGATAATCTGTCATTCTAATTTTGAGTAGTTTGTGAGTGGTTTAGACAAATTTTTGGTAGTCACAACAATTATTATTTTTAATTTATGTTTTTTCTTAATAAGAGGTAACAATTTTTAACTTTGAATCTTGAAGGTGCTCAAATGCTCAGCCTAGTATGAGGAATATTTCAAGATGTTGTCATATAACATATTTAGTTATGTTATATTACAATTTAATGAAAAAAGTAATTAAAAATTCATTTAGGTTCATAAAATTAGAACCAAATGAAAAGTAATTAAAAAATCCATCTTGCTTTATAAAATAAAAAGTTAAAACCAGCATAGATTAATCATAAACTTTTATTGAGCATCAAAGGAATAGAAATTCTTGTGTAAATTCTTCTAAACATATAAAAATTACACCCAAGAAAAATCCATATGTGTGCTTGGCAGATGTAAAGTTGCCTTATATTTATGTTAGTTTAACATTTAATTATGTATATATAAGTTTGGCATTTTTTTTTGTCCCTAAATTTAATTATGCTAAAATTATAATTTATATTATTGAAATTACAATTTCGACCATAAAATGGATGGGACAACTTGAATTAATCTTGGAACATCTTAATAGACAATTCCAAGAATCCAAAACCACAATTTCAACTACAGAAATTTTACCCAAAAAAAACGGTCAAAATACAAATGTTCTAAAAATTTAACTTACTCTTTTAAAAACAACACTGATTTCTTTAAATAATTGAGAGTAGACGATGAAATTAACCCCAAGGTGTGAAGACCTCGGTCGTAAAACAGTTAAGTAATATTGATAACATTGATTGTTATGCTTAATAATAATGTGTAAGAATTCCAATTACTAAATGCCAATAGCTGGAGATGTGGCTGCCCTCCAATTATAAGATGCTATCCATTTCCAATGCGACTCCCATCGATTTAAGAGTATCAATCTCCTTTTTTTTTTATAGAAGCAGAGGAACTTAAGATTTATCAATGGAGAGCGTTGATACGAAGGAAAATTGCTCCCAAGTTCAGCTGCCTGTAACATTTACAGGGTTTGCCATGGTGCCACCTTGCCGGCCTTCTCCCAAAACCATCCTCTATCTTTCCAACTTAGATGATCATCTCATTGCGAGGAGTAGGTTCGATACATTGCTTGTTTACAACAATGCGTCTCATAATATATATGCTGCTGCCACCGCTAATCCTGTGAAGGTTATTCGTGATGCACTGTCACAAGCGTTGGTTCACTATTACCCTCTTGCAGGCCGGGTAAGGAGAACCCAGGATGCCCGTAAACTCCAGCTAGACTGCACTGGAGAGGGTGCCCTCTTCGTTGAAGCCTCCACGCATAGCAATCTTTCACTGCTGGGGAAATTGGAGGTGCTGAAACCCTCATTTGAGCAACTGCTCTTTCAGTTTCCGCTCACTGTAGAAATCGAGGAAGTTCCGCCTCTCATTTTTCAGGTAATTAGCTTCGCTCCTTTGCCATTCTTCGTAGGATATTCTTAATGGATTGGTTGAAATCCAGTATGAACTGATCACAATGGGTATAACTTTCTGTTTTGAAAACATTAGGTAACTCGCTTCGATTGTGGGGGTTTTGTTGTGGGTGTGAATTTCAACCATAGTCTGTGTGATGGACGAGGGGCAGCGCAGTTTCTCAAGGGAGTTGCAGAGATTGCGAGAGGAGAGGCAGGGCTCTCTATTGAACCAGTATGGCAGAGAGAATTTCTTAAACCTCTCCAGCCCCCTCTGGTCCACTTTCAGCATGATGAACTCTTTGAAAGTGGCTTCATCGTAAACCCTAATTCTCTCCTGCAGCAGCCAACAGTGAAAGTCGAGGAGCTGGTCCTTGCTTCGTTTTTCGTCAGTTCGGATGCTTTAGAAAGAACAAAGCAGCGCATCGCAGAAGAGCTGAAAGAACATTGTACCTCGTTCGAAGTCTTGGCAGCGTTGGCCTGGCGAGCTAGAACAAAGGTTATGGGCGTTCCTCTTAATAATGCTGTCAGGCTTATCTTCACAATGGATATAAGGAGGGTGCTCAATCCCCCGCTTGCAGAGGGATACTATGGAAATGGTATGTACTTGGCGTGTGCACGCAGCACTACAGCACAACAGGTTGTCACCGGATCCCTTTCTGAAGCTGTAAAGCTGATCAAGAAAGCAAAGTCATCTGTAACTGAAGAGTACGTGAGATCGAGCATAGCTTTTCTTGAGAAGAAGCGTTCTTGGCTGCAAGAGATCACAGATGTGCGTGTCTGTGTTGAAGACACTTATCTTAGTGACTGGAGGTGCCTGGGATTTAACAAGTTGGATTTTGGGTGGGGTGAACCTGTCACTGCAAGCCCAGTGAGTTGGCTCAAAAGTTTGTTGTGCACGATTGCATTCGTACCTCCCCCAGAGAATAGGAAAGGAGCAAAGATGATTTTTTCTGTCACACCCGCAAAGTTGAAAGCCCTCCACCTGGAAATGCAGAGTCTGGTATGAATTAGCAATTAGAGCTACAGTACTATGGAATCTGGATTAGGTCAAGTGTTTTTTCATGAATAGAATCCAGTACTATGGAATCTGGATTAGGTCAAGTGTTTTTTCATGAATAGAATCTGTTTTGTCGCATAGACTCATATTAAAAAGATAGTTTAAAAGGGATCAAATGGTTAGGGTTCGAATATTGAGTAAATGTTTAAGAGAATGTTTATGGTTGTAATATGACGTAGTTGTATATATTTGGTTTTAAATATATTTTAAATTTAAATTGAATGGATATGTTATTTTTATAGTATTTTATTATTTTTATAAAATATATTTGTGAGCTTTAGGATGAGCATTATATATGGTTTTAAATTTATTTTAAATCTTAATTTATTGGATATGTTATTTTTTATAGCATTTTATTATTTTTTATAAAGTATATATGTGTCACTATGAGCATTATATATGTGGTTCTAAATATATTTTAAATTTAAATTGAGTGGACATGTTATTTTTTATAGCATTTTATTATTTTTTATAAGGCATATGTGTCAACTTTAGGATGAGCACTATATATGTGGTTTTAAATATATTTTAAATATAAATTAGTTTAATATCAGCATAGATTAGTCTTAAAAAAAATCTAGAACCAAGTGTCAAAAGAGCCAAATCTATTTTTTCATGAATAAAACTACTTTTTGTCTAGTAGCATAGATCCATCTTAAAAAGGATTCAACGAAACATTAAAAAACTAAATCTGATCTCTAAAATGAGTAAACATGTTATTTTTATAGCATTTTATTATTTTTTATAAAGCATATGTGTCAGCTTTAGGATGAGCACTATATATGTGGTTCTAAATATATTTTAAATATAAATTAGTTTAATATCAGCATAGATTAGTCTTAAAAAAAATCTAACCAAGTGTCAAAAAGATCAAATCTGTATTTTCATGAATAAAACTACTTTTTGTCTAGTAGCATAGATCCATCTTAAAAAAGATTCAACCAAACATTCAAAAGACCAAATCTAATCTCTAAAATAAGTAAACATATTAGTTTTATAGCATTTATCATTTATTATTTTTTATATAAAAAATACTTATAAACTTTATAAGCTTTAAGATAAGCATACAAAAACTTACGTGCATCTACACTATCGGCCATATTTACAGAATAATGTTGTAAAAAGGAAGAATTGATGGGAGGGTTTCATGGCGACTGCGGAGGGTTTCATGACGGTCACAGCGGGACTATCGGCACCCACTGTGGGCTTCTGTAAGCCTTATGCCGGACACTAGAGATTTTCTGTGTCCTTTAGAGTTTATAGGGATGGGGCGATGGCTATTATCCTGATACATGGACTCCATTTTGACGAACTGTTGAGGGTAGCCCTCGGCTTGTGTATTTCTTGGGTTTTTATCTGCGCATATCGGTTGGGCCTTCTCCGTCTTCCCTGTGTCATTGCATCTATTTCCTGCGTTTGGCTTATCTACTGGTCCTCTTTTATACTCTGAATTGACCCTGTTTTGCTGTGACCCTCTGAACTGGTCTATCCCTGTGGTCATACAACGGCTGGAGTCCATCCTCAAAGCTGAGGACTAGTACCAACCAGCATAAACAAGTGGGAAGGTTATCATTAGTTGTATTTGACTTTCGGGCCATTCTTAGGGTTTGTCCCATGCGGGACGTTCTGCGACTTCTGGAACCTTCTTTTTTGAGTGCCCTGTCGCTGTTGTTCCTTAGTTTTTTCCTAGATTTCTGGAACCTGCTCCTTTGCTGTCCCTTCTGACTTTTTAGAACATTCCCAGGTGATGGCCTTATGTGCCCGTGTCTGCACGCTTCTGGTATTTGACTGGGTTTTCACCTGAAGGGCCATTTGTGGTACCGGTGACTTATCTCTCCGGGATCGTTCACCATTGGGTATTGGGGCTCCACGGTTAACCTCACGGCATATCGCTTTGGCTTGGGTTTCCCCCATTCTCTCTGCTTGCCTTTTTTGTCTCCTTCTCCTGTTTGATTGTGTGGGATTGCGAAGTGGGTTATCGGTGTATTGGTTTCATCGATACTACCTGGGGTTTTTTACTCTTGTAGGGTTTCTTTGGATCTTGGGACCGATTCATGGTCGGTCGGATCTTAGTGGTATTGAATCCTTACTGGGCCCGGGTCTCGGGTTCGTCCCCTGGTATATAAGCTGTGGTTTTGACTTATTTCTCTGGTCTGGTGGGGGTTGTATCATCCGTGTTTCTCTTGGGGGGGGGTTCCGGGTTCCAACCTCCAGCTGCAGCCTCTGTGGTACTCTATATCAGAACTCGACTTTGTTTTGAGGGTTTGACTTTTCTCTGGCCAGGGGGGCTTCCAGGTGACTTTCTGACCGTGTCTCACCTGTCACTATTCCATGGAAACACCGGTGGCGACTGCTGAAGGTCAACATGCAGATAGATTTAGACGTCGTCGTAAGATAAAGTCCCTTAAGGCGCGGGATGGCTCACTGGATTTTGTGGTTGGCAGAGACATATATTTGGACCGTATTCATGCTTTATGCTCCAGAGCTCTTATAGGCCGTCTAGAGTACGCGTCTATGGATAAAAAAAAATGGCATGAATGGGCTGCGACCTTCTGGAAACCTCTCATCGACTACGTGCCTGCTATTAGCCTCTTAACTAAAGGATGGATCGTGTTTGTCTTTCTAGAAGACAGCCATGCTTCTCTGGTGTTGAGCAGAATATGGCGGATTGGTAGGGGATCTCTGGTTCTTGACAGATGGCATGTAAATTTCGATCCGGTGCGGGAACGGATCAAAAAAAGACACCTCTGGGCGCTCCTACCCGGTCTACCTTTTCCTCTGTGGAACAGGTCCATCTTGGCTGGTCTTGGAGACACCATTGGCCGTTTTATCGCTGTAGATGATGACTTCATGAATGTGTATGATAAGAGGATTGCAAAGATCCTCGTCGAACTTGACATCTCCTCTGGTTTACCTGCTGACATCAACATACATTGCGAAGGGTCCATCATCAAAAAGCGTATCGATTTTCAGGGCGTACCATTTCGTTGCAGCATTTGTAGGATGACCGGGCACCTGAGGCATCTTTGTACTTCGCTTCGTAACTGTTCCATCTCTCCCGCCACCGGCTCTCCTACTGAGAACCCGGGGACTCCACTATCGGCGCATGGTCAATCTCTGAACAGGCAAGCATCTTTTCTTCCTATTTCATCTTTAGATAATATAAAAGATGCATGTACATTATTCGACGATGCTTATGAGTCCGAGGTGGCATATCTTGACTCTTTCTCTCCTGGTACCTTCCGGGCTACGCCCTTCTCCCGGATTCAGTCCTCAACCTGTATCCCTGGCTCGACTGTTTTTTCGCCTAGTGTTCTACCTGTATCTTCGGGGGATAAACAACCTCCCGCTGTGGTTTCTCTCCCTGACTCGACCAGTGCTCCGGGGGGGCCCACCGTTCCTCTTTCTGGTTCCTCTCCGCCCTTATGTCCTGGTGCCGGTGGTTGGATTTCACCGAGTCCACCCTCTCCCAGTGCGCGGGTGGAAAACTTTACGGAGGGCGCTGTGGTTCTTACACCTTCTCTACCTGTTACTAGCCCTGAACAATCGGAGATATTTTCAGATGCTCCTACTGCACCCTTTCCTCACACGTCCCTTTCAGGCAGTAGCCCCACCTATGGGGTTACCACATTCCAGCCTGTGGAACAGTTATCCTGTCCTATTCGACCTTTATTCGCTTCAACCGATTTTCCACCACTTGTATCCACCTTTACTGCCACTGTTTCTTCTCCATGTAGCCCGACCGATACTCCATCTTTCTCCGACCCTTCTCTACAAAATTCCCTACAAATTTTCTCCGATAGAACACCTCTTTCGCCCTCTGTCTTGCCCCTTGACTCCATACGCTTCGAAAATGTTACCATCAGGGGTAAGAAGAAAAGAAAACCTAAACCTTCTATCCCAGAGTCATCTGCTCCTGCACCACACACCCCGATATCAACTCGTATCAAGAACGCTGCTCGTTTATCTTGCTCCTCACATGACCGGGTCCTTAGAGCATCGACCCCTCCTCACACTGGCTCATGATGCGTATCCTGTCTTTAAATGTTAGAGGACTGGGGGGCTCAGTCAAACAAAAAAGAATCCGACACTTATTCATGAAATTTTCTCCGGATGTGATTCTTCTCCAGGAGACCATGACCAGTACTTACCCTGCCCTTTATGCCTTTTCTAAGTTATGCCCTGGGTGGGAATTTTGCGCCATTGCCTCGTCGGGACTCTCGGGGGGGACCCTATCGGGATGGAACCCTCTCAAGCTTAGATGTAAGGCTTACCAAACGATGGCGGGCATATTACTCCAGGTTTCGTTGCGGGGGGGTACTTTTCCTTTCTCCATACTTAACATCTATGGACCCTACCTACATAGGGATGTTTTCTGGAATTCCCTAGCTTTGAGAGGTATACTGTCCACACATAACCTCATCCTCGCTGGTGACCTAAACTTCACACTCCATGCATCGGAGATTTGGGGTTCTAAAGCCTTGATGTACCCCCTGGGACCTTCTCTTTCTGCCCTCTTCTCTTCACATCACTTGGTGGACATTGCCCCCACATATCCTGGCCCCACATGGCGCAACGGTCGTGCAGGTGAGGAGGGTATCTCTAAGAGATTGGACCGTTTCCTTATTTCTGATCAGCTTATTGGCCTTATTTCTAGGCACCGTGTGTGGACCCACAGATGTGACATTTCAGATCACTTTCCTATTCTGCTCGATTGGGGGGATCATTCTGAGACATGTTTTTATCCTTTCAAGTTTAATCATTCTTGGATTAAACACGAGGGTTTCTGTGATATGATCCGTCAAACATGGTCTTCCCCAGCCATGGATACTACTTGGGATGCTATGTATGATTTCTCCTCACAACTTCGTCTTTTAAAGGGAAAGGTGAGGGATTGGACTAAGAAGGAGACTTTAAATATGAAAAACACTTCCACTCAGCTGGAAGGGGAGATATCAACCCTCCTCCTGTTGTCCCAGTCTGGGATTCTAACCTTACATCAGCATCGCAGATTAAATGATCTCAGAGCTCCTCACTACAAGATTCTGGAACATGAGATTTCCTCTGCAAGATTACAAAGCAGAATTATTTGGGCTTCTCAGGGAGATGCCAACACAAAATACTTCCACGCTGTGGCATCTTCTCGGAAGAATCAGAATTCTATTTGGAACCTACAGGACACTGATGGGTCGTGGATCTCTGATGACACTGGATTAAAAAACTTGGGGGTAAGACATTATAAAGACATTTTCTCTGATGATGGTAAGACTACCCTCACTGCTCAATTAAATGTCCTTCGCCTTTACCCTTCATATCTCACAGAGGATGACAAGGGCGTATTCACATGTCCTGTTACTATACAGGAGGTGGTGGAAGCACTGAAGTCTTTTAAAAGAGATAAAGCCCCTGGTCTGGATGGATGGACTGTAGAATTTTATTTACATTTCCTGGATTTATTGGGGCCATCACTTTTACACCTGGTGGAGACTGCACGTTCTTTGGGTAGGGTTCACCCTGCCATTAACTCCACTTTTATTGCTCTCATACCTAAGATTGATCTCCCCTCCTGCTTTGGGGATTACAGGCCCATATCTTTATGTAATCTCTGCTACAAATTGATCTCTAAAGTTGCTGCTACTCGACTTAAACCCTTCCTGGATTCCCATATATCGCATCAGCAGTTTGGTTTTCTGAAGAACCGCCTGATTCATGGGCCTGTGGCCATTACTCAAGAGGTTATGCATACTGTTAAGCTGAAAAAGATTTCTGCCCTCATACTCAAACTGGACTTGACTAAGGCTTTTGATCGTGTCAACTGGACCTTCATCAGATTGATTCTCATTCAGATTGGGGTACCTTTAGTTGGGGTCAACTGGATTATGGGCTGTATTACATCTGCAAATTTTGCTGTTCTAGTTAATGGTACACCCTCATCATTTTTCCCAGCTACTCGAGGCATCAGACAAGGATGTCCACTATCCCCTCTGATCTTCATTTTGGTTATCGAAGGACTTAGCCTTATGATTGCTGATGCTAAAGAGACTGGTTTGATTAAGGGTATCAAGATCTCTAATGATCTTGTCATCACACATCTCCTCTTTGTTGATGATGTTTTACTTTTTGGAATGGGTACTGTGGAAGACTGGATAGCATTTAAGGTGATACTTGAATCCTTTTGTGAAGCCTCAGGCATGAACATAAACATGGACAAATCCTGTTTTCTGTACAACAACGTGAAGGATTGCATCATTAGAGGGGTATCTGACATCCTGCCTTACCGATTCGAGCACCTTGATCGGGGTTTCACTTACCTGGGATTTTTCTTGAAGCCTACGGGATATCTTGTGAAGGACTGGCTATGGCTCATCAAAAGATTTGAATCCCGTATTAAACATTGGACCAACAGGTACTTATCCTTGGGGGGCAGATTGGTCCTTATCAGGGCTGTCCTTACAAGCCTCCCGGTATACTGGTGTTCACTTTTACCTATCCCTTCGACCATTTTGGACAAGATCAGGCAGCTCATCTTCAATTTTCTGTGGGGATCATCAGCTGTATCGAGAAAGTTCCACCTGGTAGACTGGCAAATTCTGGCACGACCCATCACTATGGGGGGATGGGGTATCAAAAATTTGCCCCTTTTCTGTATATCATTGAGAATGAAGAACTTCTGGTATGCACTGAATACCACTGGTATTTGGAATCAGCTCATTCGGACTAAGTACATGAAGGATTTATCGGTCCAAAGCTGGTTCAGGAATAAACATTTCAGATTCAATAACACTTCTCGTATCTGGATGGGATTCATGATCATTTTGAATTGGATAGGTCAAGGCTTAATTTGGCAAGTGGGTTGTGGCACTGAAGTCAGAGTTGGGGTTGACCCAATCGTTGGTCTTGGCAGTTCATACATTTTGCCATATGAACTCAGAACCTACCTTGAAGATTATGGCATCACCACACTTGCCCAGGCACTAAATCATGAGACGGGACTCTGGTTCACTGCTGAGGAATTAGAATTATGTGAAGAATGGAGTATTCTCTGGAATTCATACACACGTGGCTTAGAATATAACAGAATCAGCTTAAATGTGGAAGAGGATTCCCTTCTGTGGTCTACGGGACAATATGTAGGATCTATCAGTGCAGCAAGGGCATATGATGGTTTGGCCTCACTTTATGTACAGGCAGAACAATACCAGGCATGTCAACAGCTTTGGTCTTTGAAGATCCCATTGAAGATTACTTGTTTTATTTGGCTCTTAAGCAATGACAGAGTTCTTACATGGGACCATCTACTTTCTAGAGGGTATCACGGCCCTAGTAGGTGTGTTTTTTGTAAAAATAACTACGAGGACTGTGGACATTTATTCATCCGGTGCCCTTTCGTGACCTCCATCTTCTCTCATTTCTCGATTCGCTTGGGCTCTACCATCTGTCCTCACTCCGTCTGTTCATTCCTGAAATATTGGTTCGACTCCACTGCATTAACTGATCCCAGCCGATATATCCCCATTTTCATTTTCTGGTCGCTGTGGCTCCATCGCAATCTGTGTATTTTTGAAAATTCCACACCATCAGCCACTATTCTCATTTATAAAATTGAAGATCTGGATGCCTATTATCCGGTTCCATCTCACAAAAAAAAGAATAGAAAGATTGGACCTCAGCCCTTACATGACTTTCCTACAGGATATTTTGACGGTGCAGCACAAAGAATGGTAGGGGGTGCTGGGTTCGTGATCTATATAAGTGAAACCCATTACATATGTTTCTCGGTGGGCTGTGGAATTGGAACCAATACTAGAGCTGAAATGATGGCCCTTTGGTCACTGCTTAGAACTATCATCCGGATGGGATTGCCCATAAAGAAGATATATGGTGATTCAATGGTGGTCATATCATGGGTCAAAAGACAGTCGGCCATGCATATTCCCACATTGAAACACTGGTATGAAGATATTTTCTCTATGATACAGCTGGTACCTTCTGTGGCCTTCAATCATATCTACCGGGAACACAACATACTTGCTGATGAACTTTCAAAGAAGGCATTATCTCTGGATTTGGGTTTTGGTATCTTCAAGGAATACATGAATGGAATACTTATTGATGAGGGGCATTTTGCTCTCTTTTGATGGCTGAATTTTCCTTTTACAGCATTCAGCCATATGATCAGTATTTACTTTTTGGTTCCTATTATGTGATATTTCAGCATGTATGTTTGTGTCTGCCTGGACCGATATGTTTAAAGGATACAGATCTACAAATTCTGACCTGATTTATCAGGAGTGATGAATAAGTCTGAGGAGCATCAGACTTAGTTTTTTCACTTTTCTTTTTACTTGATTGATGGCTGGTTTATTAGTTCTGCATGCTGCTGGTCTTTCAGTATTATGATCTTTGCTGGTCAATGACTGTTTTGTAGTCTATGTATGGCAGAATACAAGTGCTGTCACCACATATACCTTTGTCTGTTTAGATGAGATGAAGTCATCCCTCTTTATGATGGCTGAACTTTGGGAGCTGTTAACACAACACTCATGATGTAACAGATAAAGATGTCTTTTGATTCTTAGTGAATATCATAGACTGGTAATTTTTCTTCTGAAAAAAAAAACGATAAAATAAATCTTTTCACGACAATCATGCTTTTCTTTCACTTACTTATAATCATAGGTAATTTATTTCTTCAAAAAAATTCGCAGATTCCTTTGGTTTCGCCGGAAATTCCTTGTTCATCTTACTTGATAAAGATTTAAGATATTCTCATAAGCACTCCCGCCCGAGGATCGATGAAATCAGCCTACTAGGAGTGATAAAATTGGGGTGGCTAACTTTTATTTTAATTTGTTTACGAAAACTCGTAAACAAATTGTATTTTTATTAAGAAACAGTAACTAAATACATACTTTATACAAAAAGGTTAAATAAACTATTTTTTTTTCTCATTAAAATGCTAAATTCAAGCAATCTTAATGGTTTTTTTGTTATTCTAAAAATTAATAATATTTGACTTCAAGGTTATGTTCAACATTCTCTGTCTTAAGGTGAAGTTGAATTTATATCAATATTTTAATGTAATGTATTTTTTAAATTTATATAAATTAATGAAGAAATCATTTGTAATTATTATAGTAATTATATGGTGACATTATAATATGTGAAAAAGAGTATAATCATAAAATTTTAAATATATTAACCAAAAAAAATTAGAAATGAGGATCTTATGAAAATGATTTAAGAGATTTATTAAAATAATTAGATAGATTTAAATGATGTCAAAGATTCAAGGAGATATTGTTGAACATGTTATGAAAATAGTATTATACAACTTGACTAGATTTATTTGTTAAGGATATGTGTTTTCTTTTACAAAGTTATAAGTTAAATTTTCAGGTGATAAGGTATGTATACATGGGTGTACTGTCACATTGATTTTATGGACAACTTCATTAAGAATTATTAAGAGAAAATATATAATAGCACAACCACAAGTAATGTGGCAAGTGAACGCTAAGCCCAGCCAACCACTTAGTACAAGTAATGTGGCAAGTGAACGCTAAGCCCAGCCAACCACTTAGTACTCTTGTCAATATAGTTAACATAAAACAAATACTATTTAAATAAATAAATAAATAAAATAAAAACCTGATATGAAGAAAACAAAAAACAAAAATAGTATTTAAGCTTAACAAAATACAATGACCATGAAATGAATCTCGGTTGTACATTTGTTACACTCAAATAAATCTTGTTGATTTACCCAAGGAAGTCCAAAATAAGTAAATATGGCCAAAATTTATTTTAAAATTATTAGACCAAATATTAATTATTAATGCAATATTAAATTAATTTGGTCAAGGAGGACATATAGGAGGTTGACTAGGACCCTTAAGAAACAAAACTGCTGAAAACAAAGAAAAACAACAGACAATCAAAGAAGGCATTTTTTCGCTAATAAGACTCAACAAGGATTAGTAACAATAAGAAAGCATCAAAGAAACTTAGTAAAAGCTATGGGAGACAAAATTAGCTAGTGACGGAGAAATTGATGAGGCAAATGGGTCCAAATGAAAAAGTAACTTGCCAAAGAAATCTCCAACTCATTCCTAATTCGAATTCCAAGAAAGTAAGGATAGCCACACATAGTAGCAACTTCCAATTAGGCCAATGAGGGTGCATTGGATGATGATAGGTTCAAGGAAGATTGTTCGTGAATCTGATTGAGATATAAAAGGAGGGCATGCCACATTGACAACTTTTGGTCAATTGTTCATGTCTTGAAAGTTTTGCTTCTCAGAGGTTGAGTGATGTGCCTCAACCAAGCTTTGGGTGATGTGCCCCTTAGCAAATATGTTTCATCCATCTTTCATAATTCTAGTGCAGCCATGAGAGTTGATTTACAGGTCTGATCCAGCCCATTCCATGAAGGATTCACGCCTCTAAGATTGATGCAAAGAATTATACAGTTGGTGGTGGATCTAGAAGGAGTTTCAGTTATGAGGAATGATGTTGGATGGTTGTGCCCCTCTATGAAAGTTATCAGTTGATGACAAGTTTCACATGTGTAATATGATGTTCATTATTCACCCAAGGTTCAGATCTATCATTCCCACTTGTTCTTACCTACTCTCACTGAAGGATTGAAATATCATTCCCCCTTGTTCTTACCTAGTGTTTGAGTTAATATCCCTATAAATCGGATTTGGGTATATTATAGTGGTATCATAGCACTTTCCTCTACTCCTGTGGAAAGTAAGCTCTTAATTGAAAGAAAGCTTGTAGGTCACATCGCAAGTTGCAACCATCACGCTTGTACTAGCAGTTGAATATGAGGATTTCAAACAATATCAAGAAGAAGAAATCACCTACATTGATAAGGGCTTGCATATGTCATGAGAGGAGGATGACTATTTTTGTGAAATGACATACATAAATGACATAAGGCCCAATTCACCAAGGGAGAGCCATGAGTATGAATTAGAAAAGAGGATAATAGCAAGGAAAAATATGAATTTCCATTATCAAGAATATCTAGCTCTGGGTAAGGAAATTTGTGTAGTTATTTCCTTCAAAGATTACTTGCATTACAAGTATACATTTTGGCCCCAATATTTGGATATGACTTACTTTGAGAGAAGAAAACTATCCAAAGAGAAACCAAGTTGTTCTACTCCTTTGAGTAAAAGAGAAGAAAAAAGGACCAAATGTGAAGCTTCATCAGATCCATTTGCATTTAGTGGCATCATGAGACTCTTAGGATTTTCTTTGATAAAATCTAAAGATATGGACCATAAGTCTACCAAGGATAAAGATGTATAAGCTATATTGAAGGAGCAAATTCAAAGTACCAATCAACCATCATAGGAGAAGAGCAACAATTTTTCAAAGGAAGAACCATGTGGTTCCTCTAGTGAATGGATGGAGCAAAAAGAAGAGGACATCAAGATAAGAAATGAAGGTAAAGATGTTTTCTGTAGTAGCTATGTCTTCTTGCATCAATATGAATAATTTTGAATCTCATGTGATGAAAATGAAAGCATAAGTTTTCAAATGCTAAAGTGGGTGTTAAGGATGAATTTGGTGTTGTGGGTTCATGCCACAAGAATATTTATAATGCATTGCAAACCTTCGAAATCATGTACATAACCCGTCCTAATTAAGTTTTCTGATCAAATGGACTTGATGAACCTCCCACTAAGTTAGCTACAAGGGAGACTGAGGAACCTTGCAAGAGAGGAGGCCAAGCAATAATGTAGGAGGTTGTTGATAGTTCGGAGAGTGAATCCACTCATGGACACCCAATATTCTTTGTTGGTGAGTTTGAGATCGCTAGAAGGAAGATGGAATATGGGATTAGTAGAGGTGAAACCACTTGTGGAGTATATTTAGAGGAAGAGAAAAGATCAGCCCTCCAAGCATCCTTAGAACTTCATTATGGAGTAAAAGGAAACCACACACTAGTTGAGAGTGAACCTAGAAGCTTGGAGGAGGAATATACCATCACACCTTCCCCACATAAAGAGACAGAGTTGACAGAAGGGTATAGTTATAATTATGATTTTTGAATTCCTTTTTCTTAGTTTGATATGGAAACCACTTCCGGTGAGAAGATTGGCATCGTAGAGCCTACTAGTGTTGAGACTCAAAATTTTGAGAAGTTTGAATTGTTAAAAGAGAGTTTGCATGGCTCTAAAGAATTGCATGAGAACACTTGTGGCAACCCACATAGTTATCTTAAGGAAAACCTCATGTGCAAGGTGAGCATGAGGATTATCTGATCTATAAGTGCTTAAAGGAGGCATTGACTTGCAATATTTTGGTAGGGCACTTGTCTCACACCAAGAGGGTTATGAACTTTATCTATGTGAGGAAGGACCATTGGCGGAGGATGCTCTTGGTGAGCCACATAATTTGAGTGGATAATTGAAGGAGAACTAAGATAATCTTATGGAATCCATGAAGAAATTTAGTGACATCAATGCCTTGGTGACAAGATGCTATTGGAAGGCTTTAGGAGGAGAGTTGCAAGGAGAATCCTTTTGGAAGATTTCATGATACTCAAGGAAGCAATGGCCAAGATAAAAGAGAGTTAAATGAACTTAATTTCAGATATAGATCATCTAATCATGGTGGCTAAAATGTACCATCATGCAATCAGAAGGGAAGAAGGTGAATAAAAAAGGCTCATCAACAAATTGTAGGCCACCAATGATTCTTTGAAGTGCACAAAAGAAGCACTTTAAGAATCAAGAATGAAAATAGGTCAACTTCGTGAAGATTTGAATATGTTACACTCTCCATATTTCATGGGAAACAATCATTTGCACATGGCAGGATACACCTTGGACATGATGGAGGAACCTCATGTGAGGATCGAACATGAGGAAAATTTTGATTTGCAGGTGCTTAAGAAGAGGAATAATAATGAAGACTATGTCCAAGAACTTTTTTTGAAGGATGAGGAGGAGAAATTAGCTATGGGAGAGATAGATAATGGCATGACATTCAAATCATCAAGCAAAGGTACTCACTTACCTATGGATTGGGTAGATGAGTACATAACCGAATTGGAAGTGCAAGGATGTACTATACTTGCTTGCATTGGTAGGATATTTATGGACATGTCATCTAATGTGAAACCTTGTGAGCATAAGAATGTGCTTATATGGAATCCATGTGATCCTTCCATTACGCATAGTAGCACATGGGAATCCTACTTGATTTGGTTGGATGGACAAGCTAACATGGGGAGTGTTTCCAAACACGTAGCTTTCTCGAGGTAGATTTTGGACTACCCTCATGGAAGGGATATTTGGATCTAAAAGAGAAGGATTATTTTTTTCCATTTTGATAAAAAAATATGAGTATTAAATCACTCATGGATGGAATGGATATATCCACCAATGAGATGGAGGCTTTGGGAGGTAAATGTTTCTCTTATTTCTACAATGAAATATTTGTTGTTATTGACATTGTTTTGAAAAGTTAGAAACAACAAACACATATTTTATAGCCATCAGATATCTCCATTTGCATCCATATATTGAGTGAGAAACTACACAGAAGGTTTTGAATCACCATGTAAGAGAAGTTTAGTTTGCACTCATGGCATGTTGAAGACAATAGTGCATGCAAGAAATTAGATGGCAGAAGTGGAGATCCAAACTTTGTTGGATATAATAGAAAAGGTTTCCAGAGGTATTAGAAGTGGTGAAATTTCAGTTTGATTTTGGGATCCTGGAATTCATCAGAATGACAGATTGTTTCAGATGTTAGTGATGGATGAGGGTGTGCAACACAGACTATGGGATCCTTGTATTGTTTGGTGTGGACATATTAGAAACTATGCATTTCTTAGGTTCATTTGGGACCTTGAAATCATTCCAAGACTTGGTTGTTTCAATTGGAAGATCAATATTACCCACTATGACCATCAACCTATCTAAAAGTGAGACAAGTGAAGTACTAGATGATGGATGGTCAACTCAGTGAGGACGTGAGGATGGCCATTCGACCTATGGATGGTCTAGAGATGGTTGTGGATCGGATGGGTGTGGAGGAGGAAATAGTGGTAGGCTTCCATGGTGAGGAGGAGGAGGCGATGGAGGAAAATATGATGGTCGATTGTATCAGCAATGAGAAGGAGGATATGGAGAAGGAGGTGGAGGAGGAGGTTCATTTCCCCCATCAAATGAATTGGAGGAAGATGAATTACCATGTCCATTCCTTCTAACAACTATAATGTTGGATGCATAGATGATATGATGCATCATACCCCTCATATCATGAGGAATAATCCTCCATATCTCTATTAGTGTGGCATCTCACAATATCTCTTGAACCCATACATTGTGGACTCCCTATAAATCCAATAATGAGGATAATTGGTTTTCAATGTCCTCTTAGAATATAGCATCCATCTTATGCCCCAAGCTAGGTCTAGGAAACTATGTCACTTCCCCATAATCATCCATATTTGCATATGTCACCGGTAGAGGCCCCTCTTCGTCATAAGTGCCAATATCTGTAAAATATATAGTGCACAACAATAATTAGACAATTTCATTAAACAATTTAAACAAAATGTTAAAATAAAATTAAGCTGCATTAAGTAAGACAATAAAATGCAACTAGATTAATTTAAACATAACAATAATATTAAATCTATCATATGGTGGTTCATCCTAGGTGAAAAATATTTTATGACATTCTCACTAATCCAACTTTAAGTAAGGATATAGCACAAGGTCTAAAGTATCATCATTCTCACTAGCTAGTAACTCAGGTACCTCTGAGGTGATCATGGTTGGGAACTCTGGTTGGTCCCTCTTAGATAAAATCTTTCGAGGGAATCAATCAAATGATAGCCTCATGGTTTTAAACCTCTCAAAAAATAAACAACATAGATTTTAAGCAAAAGAGAAGTTGACTCTCCCCTCAAACCATGCATAACATCAATCCGAAGAAAAAAAAGATTGTAGAAAAGAAATGTCAAACCACCTAATGCATATAGGTATATGCACCAAGGAATATACTTAACATAATAGAGGATGTGTTTACCATCATTAGTGAAGTGTTTCATCATCGTAACAAAAAGAGAGAGGTACATAGCCTCCTCTACACTTAAAGAAGAAATATGTAGGTTTCCTCTAGAAACCTAAAAAGTAGTAGGGTCACTTACCTCGTCCCTTACATATCTTTGATATTAAACAAGTTGACTCTCTTTTGCAACACCAAGTGGGACATCAAGGAATTGGGGAAAATCCTCCCCTCTCCTAGATATCCCAATGATGAAGTAGATGTCCTCCTCTATGGATTGAAACCACAAATTGAGACCAAATCAAAAGGACTATCTACATTGATCCCAATCATGGATCAACTACATCAAGAAAGGTGAGTTCCATTTTAAGGATGTATCCTCCTAAAATATATTGAGGATTTCAACATCCCTCAAGAAGTATCGTGTCTTTGTTGTAATGGGGAGAGGGTACAAATCTCTCTCCCTCCCTATGGCTCCCACTCCCATACAACATTGTACATGTACACCCTTTTAGAATATGGAGAATATGAAAAAAATCATACAAGAATACAAAACACGCATAGCATGATATATTCTAACTTTCAATCTAACCAAGAAACAAAGAACATAAAAAAAATGGAGATAAGAGAATAGACAAGAAAACACCATATATGTGTGGTAAAACCCCAAATGGGGAAACATCCATGAGAATGAAAAAATATTTGTATTCCTCAAAAATATCTCCAACATTACAACTTGAGCTCCACTCCACATATGCTAACCTACAATATTACAAAGATTATCACAAAGATACAATTCTCCTCAATGTTCTTGATATGATGATCTGAAAATTACTTAAGGCTCTTTATAACCATTATTTGCATGTGACATTTAAAATGTTAATTACTCACAAACAACCTTTAAAATTCATATTTCAAAGGCATTCACCAAACACATAAAACACATAAAAGTGTAAGCAAACCATCAATGGACAAGAACTGATAACGGAGTTCACCAAACCCCCTGGCTACGTCTCTGGGACACTTTCAAATGGGAAGGCCAATAGATAAAATCTTCAAATGCTTACAAAATATGTCTTCTGGAAAAACTTCTGAGTTCTATCACTCAGACACAGAAACAGACTGCACTACTGCATTCCTCTCGAAAAATCGAGAAAATTGAGTATAAAGTTGACCCTGTTCCCTGAGGCTTCCTTTGGCATGCATTTCGAGGCAACCAATCTACAAAAAAAGACAAAAATACTAAATGTTCTATACTTCGTCTCGGGAACTGTGTCGGTACTTCTCTACAAAACCCTGCATCTGAACTTTGTCCTATGCTATGGTAAATTCCAAACTCCGAACTTGACCCCCGTGGCTAGAAATCATGGTTCTTTTTATAACGTCTGGACGCTTCGAGCATAAAATCATACTATGCCGAACTTTATAATAATTGGCTACTTTGGCGCATTGGTTAAAGCGCTTATTAAGATGGGAGGGAGTTCGCGGGATCAAATCTGCGGACCTCTCCCATATCTCGCCTATCTCGCCTTTTGTTGTATGGTGGCACAATATGTATTAACCACGTTTCAACATTGATAATGTTTAGCGCTATCAAATAGCTAATGATTATATAACATTATTGCAATGTGGCATTAACCTTTAGGATTCGATAATGTTTTAACTTAAAGTCCCACCACTTGGTTATTAGTTGGGTTCCACGTTTCCATATGGTTAAGCCTTTAGCACTCCACATAATAACATGCTCATGGTTATGGTTTGGCTTTAATATATGTTTATAATATGGCCTTTGTAATATGTTCCAATAAGGGGCATCGGTGTTGGCATAACCCTTGGCCCACCCCCTTTTGCACATTAACTTATTAACCATTTCAATGGGGTCATGGTGGACTTACCATGAGGTCTTGGGTTCGATTCCCATAGCCCCAAAGCAACTTTTTAAACCATTTAAACCATCTTTGATGAAGCTTCAAACTTGAATATCTTCTGCGTCTAGAGGCCTTTTCCACGAAACAAACGTCACTAGAAATATGCTAACGAGCTTTTTCATTTTGTAAGCATGTATTTCCTTTTCGAAGACTTAAACTTCTGTCTCCTTTGAGATGATCCACCTAGATCAAACCTCCCCACTAGAAATATTTTTTACCATAAAAAGCATGAAATCATCCTGCAATCAAGTGAAGACATATTCGTCTCACTTGTCTTGTATCACTTTTCCATTCTTGGAACCTGTAGATCTGACTCAACATGACAATAATCAACACTACACAGATATTGTGAAGTACGTTAACTTCTTTTTTAACAAAATCTTCATTCAATATTGTAGGGACCAACCATATAATACTGCTGATCAGTAATAAGCTAAATATAAACATTGAATATGTGAAAGAGTTTGTACTTGTATCATGCTTATGCTTTATCATAGGAACAACCTCCCCACTAGAAATCCTTTTTACCATAAAAAGCATGAAATTATCATGCAATCAAGTGAAGACATGTTCATCTCACTTGTCCATTCTTAGAACCTGTAGATCTGACTCAACATGACAATAATCAACACTACACAGATATTGTGAAGTACATTAACTCCTTTTTCAACAAAATCTTCATTCAATATTGTAGGGACCAACCATATAATACTGTTGATCGGTAATAAGCTGAATATAAACATTGAATATGTGAAAGAGTTTGTACTTGTATCATTCTTATGCTTTATCATAGGAACATTATCAACCATAATAAATGTATTGTGATGCAATGACACTTCCTCTTCATGTTTATGATTCTTTTCTTCCTTAACTTGCATAGACATAAGTGCCAAATTCTTACTTGCATTAACAACTCTTTTTAATTGTTGTGTAGTTCCCAATGATTTGTCATTTTTATATGAATGTGAGTGTACTACGTACTCAATTCCTTCATTAAACAAATGATTATATTCTCGATAGAATATTTCCTTTCGATCATATAAATATGGGCTTCCCAACATAATTCCACAGATATCTAATGGAACCACATCAAATTCAACTTCATCTACTAACTTGGATGTAATTTCAAACTTGAGATCACATTGTCTTATTACTTGTAATCTGTTATCTTTGCATACCCAACCTAGTGGACAAGGTTTCTTGTGTGGTTTAGTTGTTAATCCCAATTTCTTAACTACTTCTTTTGAAATAAGATTATCTTGAGATCCACTGTCTATGAGTGTGTCAATCTTGGTTTGTTTAGTGATTACCCTTATATGAAATAGTGCATTTATTTTTCTATATTTAGAACCATCATGATCTTGAGATGTAGAAGCACATGAAGAACCAATGTTAGAATCATTACCAACAATAGTTTTACATTTCACGCCTGCGATGGATATCTTTGTTTCATCCTCAGAATCTGATCCAAGGTCCTCAACAATTATCGTATCCTTTGGCTTCCCTTTTCGATCCTTAAACCACTTTGGTTTCAATTCTGGATGTAGCTTCCAACAATATTCTGCATCATGTCCATCTATCTGACAATGCAAACATGAAAGCTTCGTATCCCCTATCTTCACGATAGTTTGATGCTTACCTTTCTCTTTTTCCTTTCCTTCTTTTGACTGATTAGGTTCAGCTGAAGAAAGATCATGAACACCCTTCTCTTTTGACTCAATGTGCGTAGCTTGCACACACACCTCATCTAGGTTAGTCGGATTAAACATAAGTATTGTATGACGCAAATAATTATGCAATCCTCCTATAAACTTAAGAAGAGTTTCTTGATTGTAAAGAGGTATACCCAAAATCAAAGCTCTCTTTTTGAATTCCTGACTGTACTCTTGTACATTCTAACCTTTACCTTGCTTTAAGTTTTGTCAATCCATCATGGCTTATTGGATATATCCTAATGGATCAAATTTATTCTTTAACACTGAAGTAAACTCATACCAGGAAGAAATAATTTACCTTTTGTAAGGAGGTCTTCCTGTGTCTTACTCTCCCACCAGATGAGTGCGGTGCCTTTAAGACGAAAAATAGCTAACTGGATTTTGACTTGATCATCCACAAGCTTTTGAATCCTGCAATACACCTCAATCTTCTGAAACCAATCATCTAGTTTTTCGGTGTTAAGTTCACCATTATATGTAGGCAATTCAAACTTAATATCAAGTTTCAAATAAGGTAAATCAAACTTAGCCTTCTCATGTTGTTTATTTGGATTTGAAGAAGCAGTACTGGAACTTTTAGAAGAGGAAGAAGATGAAGAAGAAGGTTCAGAAGGTTCTTCTCCTTTTCTTGAAGCATTATCCTTTGCTTGCTCCTTCTTTATTTTCTTATTTTCCAACCTCTCTTGATAATCTGCAAACAACTTTTCAACTCTATCTTCCATCTGATAGAAAGCTTTGGGGAAGGCCTTCTCATATTCTTCTCAGTAGTCTTCACTTGCCATTTTCTTTCTTCTTCTTGAACCAATTTCTGGATCAAATGCTTCAATCTCTCCTTCACCACGCTGAAACCTGGATCTTGTTAACATAAAAACTTCAAAATGCAATGGTTAAACTCACTCTGATACCACTTGATCTGAAAATTATTTAAGAATCTTTATAAAAATTATTTGCATGTGAAGTTTAAAATGTTAATTACTCACAAACAACCTGGATTAGTTGTCTTTTCATGAATGGAATCTGTTTTGTCGCATAGACAGTATAGATTCATATTAAAAAGATAGTTGAAAAGGGATCAAATGGTCAAGGTTCGAATATTGAATAAATGTTAAGAGAATGTTTATGGTTGTAATATGACTTAGTCTTATATATTTGGTTTGAAATATATTTTAAATTTAAATTGAATGGATATGTTATTTTTTATAGCATTTTATTAATTTTATAAAGTATATTTGTGAGCTTTAGGATGAGCACTATATACGGTTTTAAATTTATTTTATATCTTAATTGATTGGATATGTTATTTTTTATAGCATTTTATTATTTTTTATAAAGTATATGTGTGAGGATGAGCATTATATATGTGGTTCAAATATATTTTAAATCTAAATTGAGTGGACATGTTATTTTTTTATAACATTTTATTATTTTTTATAAAGCATATGTGTCAGTGTTAGGATGAGCACTATATATGTGGTTCTAAATATATTTTAAATATAAATTAGTTTAATATCAACATAAATTTGTCTTAAAAAAGATCTAACCAAGTGTCAAAAGGGCCAAATCTGTTTTTTCATAAATAAAACTACTTTTTGTCTAGTAGCATAGATCCATCTTAAAAAGGATTTAATCAAACGTTTAAAAGACAAAATCTGATCTTTAAAATGAGTGAACATGTTATTTTTATAGCATTTATTATTTTTTATAAAAAATGCTAGTAAGGTTTAAAATAAGCATTAGAAACTTACACATCTTCACTAATAAACTATAAAAGAAAGACAATCATGCTTTTCTTTCACTTATTTATAATCATAGGTAATTTATTTCTTGAAAAAAATTCACACAGATTCCTTTGGTTTCGCCGGAAATTCCTTGTTCGTCTTACTTTGATAAAGATTTAAAATATTCTCAGAAGCACTCCCGCACCGCCCGAGGATGGATGAAATCAGCCTGCTAGGAGTGATAAAATTGGAGTGGCTAACTTTTATTTTAATTTGAAGATATATAGGACGAGAACTCGTAAACAAATTGTATTTTTTTATTAGACACAGTAACTAAATATATACTTTATAGAAAAGGTTAAATAAACTATTTGTTTTTTCTTATATATTAAAATGCTAAATTCAAGCAAATAATAATCTTTGACTTCAACGTTATGTTTAATCATTAACAATCTCCGTCTTCAAGGTGGAGTTGAATTTATACCAGCTTAGATCCAAATCCTAGGCTCAATCAAGCGCACAGTGAGGGATCAAATCTCTTCTTAGGTATCCATTGATTTGATTCAAACCAATAGACACATCTTTTTAGTTAAGGTCCACATATAATATTATTTTTATTAATATTTAATATTATTTATGGTCGACATATAGTATTTATTATTATTTTTTATTTTGTTAAGAACCAACATTACAACATTTCTCCATACATGGTTTTAAAACCACATGCAAGAACTTGCACATGGTCTTAAAACCATTTGCAAGGGCCTACTAAACCATGTACAATAAAACCATGGGTTGTTTAGGAGGCCTTCAACATGGTTTTAAAACCATCTTGAAGGCCCTCCCAAACCATGTACAATAAAACCATGGGTTGTTTAGAAGGCCTTGCACATGGTTTTAAAACTATGTGCACATTGTTTTAAAACCATGTGCACATGGTTCATGGTCTTAAAACCATGTGCAAGGCCAACATTTTTTTGCGGATAATTCAATTTTTTATTTTTTATTATTTTGTTAGGTAGGAACATGACAACAACTCCCCCATATTGTGTTTTTTTTCCCGATCCACACTTTTTTTTACAGATAATTAAATTTTTTACTTTTTTATTGTTTTGTTAGGTAGGAATATTACAACATCTTCCCCATATTAGGTGGTTTTTATGGCCGACATTTATTTTGGCATATAATTAAAAAAAATTGTTATTAATAAAAATAACGTTACGTAACGTTACAAGATCTCTCCCATACTGGGCTGTAGAGCGCCTCTCGACGCAATCAATATTTTAATGTAATTTATTTTTTAAATTTATATAAACCAGCGTAGATCCTAATCCTAGGCTCTATCAAGTGCCGAGAGGGATCAAATCTCTCTAGGTGCAAACCTCTTCTCAAGTATTACACTCAATGAGCTATCAACTTTGGTGTGTCCTATATATACCATTGATTTGATTCAAACCAAAAGACACATCTTTTTATTTAAGGTCAACATATAATATATTTATTATTAATATTTAATATTATTTATGGTCAACATATAATATATTTATTATTAATATTTAATATTATTTATGGTCAACATATAATATTTAATATTATTTTTTATTTTGTTAGGAACGAACATTACAACAGCGCCCCATAAATGGTTTTAAAACCATTTGCAAGGCCCTCCTAAAACCATGGGTTGTTTAGGAGGCCTTGCACATGGTCTTAAAACCATTTGCAAGGCCCTCCTAAACCATGTAAAATAAAACCATGGGTTTTTTTAGGAGGCCTTGCACATGGTTTTAAAACCATGTGCCGGTTCCTCCTAAGCCATATACAATAAAACCATGGGCTGTTTAAAAGGCCAACATTCTTTTGCAAATAATTCATTTTTTTTTTTGTTAGGTAGGAACACTACAACATCTCCCCGATATTGTGTTTCTTTTTTGATCCACATTTTTTGGGGAATAATTAAATTTTTACTTTTTTATTGTTTTGTTATTTTTTATTTTTTTATTGTTTTGTTAGGTAGGAAGATTACAACATCTTCCCTATATTAGGTTGTTTTTCTGGCCGACATTTATTTTGTTTTATAATTAAAAAATCTATTTTTTTATTAATAAAAATAACGTTACGTAACGTTATAACGTTACGTAACGTTACAAGATCTCCCCCATACTCGGCTGCAGAGAGCCTCTCGGCTCAATTATGAAGAAATAATTTATAATTACTGTTATAATATATGAAAAGGATGATATAATATGTGAAAAAGAGTATAATCCTAAAATTTTAAATATATTAAAAAAAATTAGAAATGAGGATCTCATGAAAATGATTTAAGAGATTTATTAAAATAATTAGATAGATTTAAATGATGTCAAAGATTCAAGGAGATATTGTTGAACATAGTTATGGAAATAGTATTATACAATTTGACTAGGGTTATTGCTTAAGGATATGTGTTTTCTTTTACAAAGTTATAAGTTAAATTTGGAGGTGATAAGGTATGTATACATCGGTATACAACACAAGTGTATTGTCACATTGATTTTATGGACAATTTCATTATGAATTATTAAGAGAAAATATATACTAGCACAACCACAAGTAAGTGAACACTAATTTTCCCAGTTAATACTAATTTGCCCACCAAACCACTTAGTACTCTTGTCAATATAACATTAAACAACTTAATGTTAACATAAAACAAATACTATTTAAATAAATAAATAAATAAAAACCTGATATGAAAAAAATAAAAAACAAAAATGGATATCAAAGCTTATTTAAGTCTTAATCAAGATGTATTTAAGCATAACAAAATACAATGACCATGAAATGAATCTCTGTTCTACACTTGTTACACTCAAATTAATCTTGTTGATTTGCTCGAGATAGTCCAAAATAAATGTAATGTCCCCAATATATAAATCTATCCCTTGGTGAAAATAAGTAAATATGGCCAAAAGTTATTTTAAAATTATTAGACCAATTATTAATTATTAATGCAATATTAAATTAATTTGGTTAAGGAGGACGTATAGGAGGTTGACTCGGATCCTTAATATTTTCCTCCCTCAAGAAGTCAGGAAACAAAGCTGCTAAAAACAGCCTAAAAACAAGAAAAGCAACAGACAATCAAACAAGGCATATTTTTGCTAATAAGACTCAAAAAGGATTAGTAACAACAAGAAAGCATCAAGGAAACTTAGTAAAAGATATGGGAGACAAAATTAGCTAGTGAGGGCGAAATTGATGAGGCAAATGGGTCCAAATGAAAAAGTAACTTGGTAAAGGAATCTCCAACTCATTCCTAATTCGAATTCCAAGAAAGTAAGGATAGCCACATAAAGTAGCAACTTCCAATTAGACCAATGAGGGTGCATTGGATGAGGATAGGTTCAAGGAAGCTTGTTCATGAATCCAATTGAGTTATAAAAGAAGGACGACACACCACATTGACAAATTTTGATCATTTTTTCATGTCTTGAAAGTTTTGCTTCTCAGAGGTTGAGTGATGTGCCTCAACCAAACTTTGGGTGATGTGCCCCTTAGCAAATATGTTTAATCCATCTTTCATAATTCCAGTGCAGCCATAAGAATTGATTTACAGGTTTGATCTAGCCCATTCCATGAAGGATTCAAGCCTCTAAGATCAATGCAAAGAATTATACAGTTGGGGGTGGATTGGAAGGATTTTAGTTAGGAGGAATGATGTTGGATGTTTTTTCCCCTCTATGAAAGTTATCAGTCGATTACAAGCTTGACATGTGCAATATGATGTCCATTATTCACCCTGGGTCCATATCTATCATTCCATCTTGTTCTTACCTACTCTTACTGAAGGATTGATGTATCATTCCCACTTCTTCTTACCTGGTGTTTGAGTTAATATCCCTACAAATCTGATTTGGGGATATTACTGTGGAATCATAACATTTTCCTCTACTCCTATGAAAAGTAAGCTCTCAATTGAAAGAAATCTTGTACATCACATCACAAGTTGCAACCATGATGCTTATACTAGCAGTTGAATATGAGGCTTTCAAACAATTTGAAGAAGAAGAAATCACCTACATTTATGGGGGCTTGCATATGTCACGAGAGGAGGATGACAATTTTTGTGAAATGACATACATAAATGACATAAGGCCCAATTCACCAAGGGAGATCCATGAGGATGATTTAGAAAAGAGGATAATATCAAGGAAAAATATGACTTTCCATTATCAACAATATCTAGCTTTGGGTAAGGAAATTTGTTTATTTCCTTCAAAGATTACTTTCATTACAAGTATACATTTTGGCCCCAATATTTGAATGAGACTCACTTTAAGAGAAGCAAACCATCCAAAGAGAAACCAAGTTGTTCTACTACTTCGAGTAAAAGAGAAGAAAAAAGGACCAAATGTGAAGCTTCATCAGATCCATTTGCATATAGTGGCATCATGAGACTCTTAGGATTTTCTTTGAGAAACTCTAAAGATATGGACCCTAATTATACCAAGGATAAATATGTATAAGGGATATTTAAGGAGCAAATTCAAAGTAAAAATCAGCCATCAAAAGAGAAGAGCAATAATTTTTCAAAAGAAGAACCACGTGGTTCCTCTAGTGAATGCATGGAGCAAAAATAAGACGGCATCAAGATAAGGAATGAAGGTAAAGATGGTTTTTGTAGTAGCTATGTCTTCTTGCATCAATATGAATAATTTTGAATCTTATGTGATGAAAATGAAAGCACAAGTTTTCTAATGCTAAAGTGGGTGTTAAGGATGAATTTGGTGTTGTGGGTTCATGCCACAAGTAAATTGATAATGCATTGCAACCCTTAGAAATCATGTACATAACCCTTTCTAATGAATTTTTCTCATCAAATTAACTTGATGAACCTCACACTAACTTAACTACAAGGGATACTGAGGAACCTTGCGAGAGAGGAGGCCAAGCCATAATGCATGAGGTTGTTGAAAGTTCGGAGAGTGAATACACTCTTGGACACCCAAGATTCTTTGTTGGTGAATTTGTGATCACTACAGGGGAAATAGAATATGGGATTGGTAGAGGTGTAACCACTTGTGGAGTAGATTTAGAGGAAGAGAAAATATCAGCCCTCCAAGCATCCTTAGAACTTCATTATGGAGTAAAAGGAAACCACACACTAGTTGAGAGTGAACCCGAAAGCTTGGAGGAGGAATATACTATCAAACCTTCCCCACATAAAGAGAAAAATTTGACACAAGGGTATAGTTATAATTATGATTTTTCCATTCCTTTTTCTTATCTTGATATGACAGCCACTTTCGGTGAGAAGGTTGGCATCGTAGAGCCTACTAGTGTTGAGATTCAAAATTTTGAGAAGGTTGAATTGTTAGAAGAGAGTTCGCATGAATCTAAAGAGTTGCATGAGAACACTTATGGAAACCCACGTGGTTATCTTAAGGAAAACCTCATGTGCAAAGTGAGCATGAGGATTACCCGATCCGCAAGTGCTTAAAGGAGGCATTGACTTGCAATATTTTGGCAGAGCACTTGTCTCACACTAAGAGGGTTATGAAATTTATCTATGTGAGGAAGGTCCATTGGTGGAGGATGCTCTTAGTGAGCCACATCATTTGAGTGGATCATTGAAGGAGAACCAAGAGAAGCTTATGGAATCCATGAAGAACTTTATTGGCATCAATGCCTTGGTGACAAGATGCTATTGGAAGGCTTTAGGAGGAGAGTTGCAAGGTGAATCCTTTTTGGAAGAGTGCATGGTACTCAAGAAATCAATGGCCAAGATAAAAGAGAGTACATGAACTTACTTTCAGATAGAGATAATATACTCAGGGTGGCTAACATTTAGCATCATGCACTCAGAAGAGAAGAAGGTGAATAAAAAAGGCTCATTAGAAAATTGTAGACCACCAATGACTCTTTGAAGTGCACCAAAGAAGCCCTTCAAGAATCAAGAATGAAAACAGATCAACTTCATGAATATGTGAATATGTTACACTCTCCATCTTGCATGGGAAACAATCGTTCACACATGGTAGGATACACCTTGGACATGATGGAGGAACCTCATGTGGGGATCGAACATGAGGAAAATTTTGATTTGCAGGTGCTTAAGAAGAGGAATAACAACAAAGACTATGGACAAGCACTTGTTTTGAAAGATGAGGAGGATAAATTAGCTATGGGAGAGATAGCTAAGGGCATGACATTCAAATCATCAAGAAAGGGTACGCACTTACCTATGTATTGGGTAGATGAGTACATGACTGAATTGGAAGTGCAAGGATGCACTAGACTTGCTTGCAATGGTAGGATATTTATGGACACATCATCTAATGTGAAAATTTGTGAGAATAAGAATGTGTTTATATGGAATTCATGTGATCCTTCCAATATGCATAGTAGCACATGGGACTCCTAATTTATTTGGTTGGATGGACAAGCTAACATGGGGAGTGTTTCCAAACACTTACCTTTCTTGAGGGGGATTTTGGACTACCCTCATGGAAGGGATATTAGGATCTAAAAGAGAAGGCTTATTTATTTCCATTTTTATTATAAAATATCAGTATTAATTCACTTGGATGGAATGGATATATGCATCAATGAGATGGAGGCTTTGCGAGGTAAATGTTCCTCTTATTTCTACAGTGAAATCTTTGTTGTTATTGACATTGTTTTGAAAAGTTAGAAACAACAAACGCATATTTTGTAGCCATTAGATATCTCCATTTGCATCCATATATTGAGTGAGAAACTACACAGAAGATTTTGAATCACCATGTAAGAGAAGTTTAGTTTGCACTCATGGCATGTTGAAGACAATAGTGCATGTAAGAAATTAGATGGCATAATGGGAGATCCAAACTTTGTTGGATATAATAGAAAATGTTTCTAGAGGTATTAGAAGTGGTGAAATTTTAGTTTTATTTTGGGATCCTAGAATTCATCAGAATGACAGATTGTTTCAGATGTTAGTGATGGATGAGGATGTGTAGCACAGACTATGGGATCCGCGTATTGTTTGTTGTGGACGTATTAGAAACTATGCATTTCTTAGGTTCATTTGGGACCTTGACATCATTCCAAGACTTGGTTGTTTCAACTAGAAGATCAATATTACCCACTATGACCATCAACCTATCTAGAAGTGAGACAATTGGAGTACGATATGATGGATGGTCAAGTCAGTGAGGATGTGAGGGTGGTCGTTCGACCTATGGATGGTCTAGAGATGGTTTTGGATCAGATGGGTGTGTAGGAGAAAATAGTGGTAGTTTTTCATGGTGAGGAGGAGGAGGAGGTGGTGTAAAATATGATGGTCGATCATATCAATGATGAGAAGGAGGATATGGAGGAGGAGGTGGAGGAGGAGGTTCATTTCCCCCATCAAATAAAGTGGAGGAAGAATAAATACCATGGACATCCCTCCTCACAACTATAATGCTGGATACACATATGATATGATGCATCATGCCCCTCATATCATGAGGAATAATCCTCCATATCTCTATTAGTGTGGTGTCTCACAATATCTCTTGAACCCATATAGTGTGGACTCCCTATGGATCCAACAATGAGGATAATTGGTTTTCCATGTCCTCTCAAAATCTAGCATCCATCTGATGCCGCAAACTGGGTCTAGGAAACTAAGTCACTTCCCCAGAATCATCAATATCTGCATATGTCACCAATAGAGGCCCCTCCCCATCATAAGTGCAAATATATGCAAAATATATATTACACAACAATAATTAGACAATTTCATTAAACAATTTCAACAAAATGTTAAAATAAAATCAAGTTGCATTAAGTAAGACAATAAAATGCAACGAGATTAATTTAAACAGAAAAATAATATTAAATCTATCATATGGTGGTTCATCCTAGGTGAAAAATATGATATGTCATTCTCACTAGTCCAACTCTACGTAAGGATATAGCACAAGGTCCAAAGTGTGATCATTCTCACTAGGTAGTAACTCAGGTGCCTATGAGGTGATCATGGTTGGGAAATCTGGTTGGGCCCTCTTAGATAACATCTATCCCCACATATGCATATGTGGCTTGTTCATCCCCCTAGGATGGAATCAATCAAATGATAGCCTCATGGTTGGAAACCTCTCAAAAAATAAACAACATAGATTTTGAGCAAAAGAGAAGTTGACTCTCCCCTCAAACCATGCATATATCCCCACATATGAGGCTTGTTCATCCCCCTAGGAAAGAATAAATAAAATGATAGCCTCATTGTTGGAAACCTCTCAAAAAATAAACAACATATATTTTGAGCAAAATAGAAGTTGACTCTCCCCTTAAACCATGCATAACATCAATCCGGAGAAAAAAAAGATTGTAGCAAAAAAATTTCAAACCACCTAATGCATATAGGTACATGCACTAAGGAATCTACTTAACATAATAGAGGATTTGTTTACCATAATTAGTGAAGTGTGTCATCGTCATAACAAAAAGAGAGAGGTACATAAACTCCTCTACACTTAAAGAAGAAATACGTAGGTGTCCTCCAAAAACCTGAAAAGTAGTAGGGTCACTAACCTAGTCCCTTATATATCTTTCATATTAAACAAGTTGACTCTCTTTTGAAACACCAAGTGGGACATCAAGTAATTGGGTAAAATCATCCCCTCTCCTAGATAGACCAATGATGAAGTAGATGTCCTCCTCTATGGATTGAAACCATAGATTGAGACCAAATCAAAAGGACTATCTACGTTGATTCCAATCATGGATCAACTTAATCAACAAAGGTGACTTACCTTTTAGGGATGTATCCTCCTAATAGAGATTGAGGAGTATGACAACCCTCAATAGGTATTATGTCTTTGTTGTAATGGGGAGAGGGTATAAATATCTCTCCCTCTCTATGGTTCCCACTCCCACACAACATTGTACATGTAAAACATGTTAGAATATGGAGAATATGAAAAAAATAATACAACAATACAAAACATCCATAGAATGAGATATTCTAAATTTTTATCTAACCAAGAAACAAAGAACATAAACAAAAATGGAGATAAGAGAATAGACAAGAAAACACCATATATATGTGGTAAACCCCAAATGGGGAAACATCCATGAGAATAAAAAAATATTGGTATTCCTCGAATATATCTCCAACATTACAACTTGAGGTCCACTCCACATATGCTAACCTACAGCATTACAAACATTATCACAAAGATACAATTCTCCTCAATGTTCTTGATATAAATACCCAAAGGCTCCCACTCACCTCTATTATATACCAAGAGGTATGGAAGAATAACATCCCAAAATAAATGTGGGATAAATGATTTTCCACCTCTTTATATAATGAATTGTAAAAGAGTATTTTTATCTATTATAAATGTGGGATAGCTCAATATTATAATATAAATAGTTATTTAGTTTGATTTTGTCTTCCAATGCTATTTATGACATCTGACAATGTCAACTATACATTATTACACATATAGTTATTAACACTACACATTCCAACACTCCCCATTAATGATGATTGGGAGAACAACACATAAAATGAGGAAGATGTCATTACATCAACTATCCCCCTTAATGACAACTTTCTACTTTCCCAACAAACTAGAAAGATACACGAACTTTTGTCTCGTCATGGATTTGATGAAGATATTGGATGTTTTATTTTCTGTGTAAAAATAATCCAAACAAATAACACCATCCACAACAAGATCTATGATATAATGAGTATCCAAATAAATGTGTTTAGTTTTGGAGTGATACATTGAATTGTATGCAAGTTGAATTAGACTCTGGTTGTCACATCTCAACTAAATAGGAGACTTATGTACTAGATCAAGGTCTGTTAGAATATGTCAAATCCACACTGCTTCTTTAGTTGCTTCCTTAGTTGTTATGTACTCTGCTTCACAAGAAGAAAGAGAAAGATTTCTCAACTTCTTACTAAACCATGAAATTAGACTTAAACCAAGCTAAAAGATATATCCTACAATATATAATATATTCGAAGTATCCCTTCCTAATCAAAATTTGTATAACCAAGAAGTGATACTGTAGCCTTGCTAGAATATAACGTACCATAATGCAATATATTTTGTAAATATATGAGAATTCTCTTTGTTGTTGTCCAATGACTTTCATGAGGATTTTTCATAAACCTAGAAACCATGTTGACTGCAAAAGAGATATCTATTCTGTTGTGTGTTTAATATATCAAACTCCCCACAAGCTAATGATACAGTGTGGAATCAACAAGAGGAGTTTCACAATCAACAATTAAATTTACACCGAACTGAAATGGTGTAGGTGATGGCTTACAATCACTCCTATGAAACTAAGCAAGAAAATATGTCACATACTTAGGATTAGAGATTAAAAGACAATCTACCATATGCCAAATATGTAAATCCAAAAAATAATGTAATAGGCCTAAATCAATCATTTCAAATTCACTCTTAAGATTATCCTCCATTTCATGTATCAATGTAAGTTGTGTGTTAGTAATTATAAGGTCATCCATATAAAGTATAGTTATGAGAGCATCATCATCAAAGTGCTTCACATGCATATTTGGATTAGATGCACACTAGTTAAAACCATTCTTCAATAAATAAGCACAAATATTTTGATACCAAGCTCTAGGTGATTGCTTATTACCATATAAAGACTTGCTCAATTTGCACACCAAACTTAAAGTTTCAGCAATAATAAAATTATGTGGTTGTTGCATATAAATGTATTCACCAAGATCACCATTTACAAATGAAATCTTGACATCCATTTTTTGTATTTCCCATTGAAACAATGCAACAAGTGAAAGAATAGTTCTTATTGTGTTCATTTTATCAACTTGAGAAAAAAAATTCAGTGTAATCTATACATTCTTGTTGAGAGAATTATTTTTCTACTAACTGAGCATTATGTTTTTCAATCTTCCCATCTGCAATAAAAATATATATATATATATATATCCATTTACATCCAGCTAAATTTTGTCCAAGAGGAAGGGGACCACGAGTCTGATTCTTGTTCTTGATTAACGAGTCATACTCAATTTGCATTGCTTTCTCCCATTCAGGCTTATCTTTGTCTTGAGAATAAGTATCTAAGGAACATTTGTGGAAATAACTTTATTCGTAAGAGAAAAGTCAAATATAGTTCTATGAGTATGGGAAGGACCAATCTCAAAGCCTACATATTCAAGAGTTTTACAGGCCCAACGGGAAGAGAAGTAGCAGTAGGAACCATACTCGTATCTTTAGAACATTCATGTGGATTACTTGAAGAAAATGGTGAACTAGGATCCATAATAGGCATAGAAGATGTGGAAGGAATAACAAATTTAGGAGTAACAAAAGGTGAAGGAAAATTCAAGGTAGTATGAGGCTCAACAGACTTAGGAGGAGGAGAGACTTCATCAGAGTGGACATCTATGCTAATAATGACACCTTGGATAGAAGGATCAAACAACCTATATGCTTTAGAATCCTCACAATAACCAATAAAAAATTTGTGAGACTTGGGTTATAACTTTTTATGTTTGTCATTTGGGATATGAGCCTAACATTCATTACCAAATACCTTAAAGTTGCTAATATCAAGTTTTATTCCTATCCATCTTTCCTCATGTGTAACCTACAAAACTAATTCAATAGGAACTCTATTAAATTTATAGTTACCATGATAAATAGTGCCATCTCAAAAACGTTTATGCAATCCTTTAGCATAAAGCATACATCTAGACATTTCAATCAAAGTTCTATTATTTCTTTCAGATACCCCATTTTGTTGAGATGTATAAGGAATAGTCTTTTGATGTTGAATAACATGCATAGATAAATATGCTTTAAATTCATTTTTAATGATTTCAACCCCATTATTAGTTCTCAAAGTCCTAATAATTTAACCAGATTCATTCTCAACCATGGATTTATTTTTTTGAAAAATACCAAAGGTTTCACTTTAATATTTTAAAAAATAAACCCAATATTTGAGACTATAATCATCAATCAAAGTAAGAAAATAAATTGCATGAGACAATGAATAAATTTTAAGAGGACTGCATATATTACTATGAATTATTCTCAATGGTTCTTTAGCATGCTAAGCTTTACCTTTATTATACATTTCCTTATGATGTTTTCCGAAAACACAACTTTCACAAACACCTTTAGTGGAAGAAATTGAAGGTAATGCATGCACCACTTTAGACATCAGTTGCATTTTTTTATAATCCAAGTGACCAAATATTTAATGCCGTAATTTGCTTAGTTAATCATCATGATAAACATAGGAATAAAAATGTTGATATTTATGTGAATTAAAACTAATAAACTTATATAATCCAACATTATGATCAGTAGACTAGAAGAAATAATGCTAAAGTTTTGTTCTATATATTTTAACACATACCTATTAGGCCAAGATTAAAACTTATAACCTTCCTGACATACATGCTAAATAGAAATCAAGTTGATTGACATTCTTTGAACATGAAACACATGTTCCAAGGTGCCATTTGGAACATTAACATCACCATATCCTAAAAGTGAAAGATGATTACCATCACTTATAGATACTTTATGTTGTGTGTGCTTTTTAGTGTCATAAGAATTAAGCAAAGGAGATAAACTTGTCATGTGATTAGAAACATTAGAATCCATTATTCATTCCACATTAAAAGAAGAATTACTTTTTTGAACATAATAAGTACATGGAGATACCGAATATTTTTCAGAAGACTTTTTCTTTACTTTCGCAAGGTCATGTCTCCATTTAAATTAACTTTTTTCAGGGTGGTTGGTTTTTCTACAATACTTACAAGGATTAAACACTTTCTTTTTGTTAAACACCATGTTAGAATCATTAGGAGCATCATCAATAGAACTTGATCCTTGATTATGTGGCTTAGAATTTTTAAAATTCTTGTTAGGATTCCTTTTGTTGCGTGCCACTAGAGCTTTATTATTACATAATTGACCACTAGGAATTAATTTGTCTTGCTCATTTATCATACCTTTACAAAAATCATCAAAAGAGGGTGTGTGAGTACCTTTTGACATTTTAATGGCCCTATTTCTAGTTTGGATGAACATATCAAAGCAGGAAGGTAATTTTTTGTTCAACAATATTAATTAGAGCAATGTAATTCTTCTTGTAATCTTTACCACAATTATTTAATTTTTCATTATAATTTTAATTTCAACAAGAAATTTATCTATTCTATCAATATCTTTAGGGTCTAACTCATGATTTTTTTCAAGATTGTAAAAAAAAACATCATCACTTTTATCAAATAAAGGAGCTAGTGTTTTCCATACTTCAATAGGACTATCATCAACCTCAATGTATACATGTAAGCTACCTTGAACAGTTTTTCCAATGAATCCTCTTGCCATGATCACATCTCTCTCCCCATATTTCCAACTCTTTTGCATCGATTGGTTTGGTTAGTTAACCTTTATGTAACCTCCATAAGTTCTGACTCCTAAGCTCATCAACCATACTTTTCTTCCAAGAGAGATAGTTAGATCCAACCAATGCAAGAATGGAAACAACTTCTAAAGTCATGGTGATAAAATGCTAAACCCAAGAATGCAAAAAAATTGAATTGTTACAAAAAGAAGAAAAGTAATTTAAAATCAGAATTTTCTCACGAATGTTGAAATTTTAAAATGACCATAACTCGATCAAAATAGTACACACACTATTTATTATAAGTAACCTATTTTTGAAACCGGAGCAGTCGTTTTGCATCCATCTACGCAAACATAGCACAAATGTGAGGACTCTTTCAAATGATATTTGTTCTACAATTTGCATGATTGTCACCAAAAAACTAGAAAATAACTAATTTTAAAACAATGATACCTCTACTTTCCAAATTCCAAACAAGATGTTTTTTTTTAATTAAGTATTTTTTGAGAGAAACTCATATTTTCAAATTTTTTTGTTCATAATCTACACAAAAAGGTTCAAAAATCGATCTAAAATTTGCCACCCAATTTTACCCAAAACATTACTCTACAAGGGTTAAGGTTTGAAAAAAATTCAAATTTGTAGAATAAACCCGAGATGTGAAAAGTTCCAGTTGAGTATTGTAGATCGAGTCACAAAACTACAAAATATAAAGTCCTCAAGTAAAAACATGAGACAATGTCGCTTGAAAAAATCTAACGTTTTACTGAAGAAGGTAGAGTATAACAACCTACTCTGATACCATTTTAGAATATTGAGAGTATGAAAAAAAGCATACAACAATGCAAAGCATGCATAGCATGAGCTATTCTATCCTTCTATCTAACCAAGCAACAAAGAACACGAACAAAAATGAAGATAAGATAATAGACAAAATAACACCATATATAAAACCCCAAATGGGGAAACATCCATGAGAAGGGAAATTTTTTCTTATTCCTCAAAATATCTCCAACGTTACAGCTTGAGATCTCCTCCACATATGCTAACCCAGCGTATTACAAAGATTATCGCAAAAATATAATGCTTCTCAATCTTCTTGATATGAAAACCCAAAGGATCCCCCTCACCTCTATTATATACCAAGAGGTGTGCAAGAATAACATCCCAAAATAAGCCTTAATGATTTTCCACATCTTTATATAGTGAATGGTAAAAGGAATATTTTCCTCCATTATAAATGGGGTATAACTCAATAGTATTATATTAAGACTTATTTTGTTTGATTTGTCATTGATAATGTAACTTAAATGGAATATATTATTCATTATATTAGTTGTATTATTGTTATTGTACTTGGTTGTATTTTTATTGTACCTCCTTTTTGGGGTGTTTTCCCTCTAATCGGAGATGTCGTTAACGTAATTGGTCATATAAGAGTTGACGTAAAACCTTTGTTATAAGTTGTGGAAATAGTCCCCAAGAGAATATGTATAAAATGTATTTTTAAGTATCCATAGGAGAAGTCATCCCAATAAGGTCTATAATTCGACCATGTTAGACCAAAAGGTCACACAACTGAAGATTATAAATAGGGAGGCACCCTCCCTCATTTGGACATGCTACAAGTGCAGGTAAGTTCACTCATAGAGTGACAAAAGACAAGTTCAATGGTGAAGAAGAAGAAGAATTTGTAGAGGACATCTTATCTTTGGGTTTCCTATCTCTGTCTGACAGTGTACTAGGTGGCAAATTTATACAGAAGAAGTCATTGGGTTTTCTCCCTTGTGATTTCTTAGGATAAAATATTTGTTTCTTTCATTTGTGTTGTGCTTTTTTATATTTCAGTGATCCTATTGCATTAGATAAAAGATCTAATATATTTGAATTAAAATAAAAAATATAGCATGGTATCAGACCCACCTTAAAATAATGTGTTGTGCAACCGAAATAATGCTACAACTTCTGCTATCAGAGATTAGAGTTTCATGCTTGCAAACCCCAAAAGGAAAATCTAGTAATCTTGGGATTTTCGATGTAACTCATTTTTGGAGAAAGATCAAGACCTAAAAAATTGACAAGATAAATATGGAATCTTGATCTACCTTGTATGTGAATTTCATCCTCCAATTCTCTATACTTCAATAGATATTATCCCTCCAAAATAGGGTTTTTGTCTCTTCCAGTATTCAGTCTTAAACATGTGACCTAGGGATAATTGCTATATCTCATGATAGGAATATACAAATAGAATTTCACTATATTCTTTATATAGGAAATAAAATACAGTTTATGTGATGTTAGTTTCATACCCTTAAGTTGAAACAGGGACACCTGGTATTTCATACAAGTTTTATATACTGAACCATTCCATAAATAGGTCACCTTGGGAAACTTATCATAAGTTCCATTTGGTGAATCCAATATTGGTATAACCTATCAATTTGGAAATAAGACATATCAGGATACCTCAATACAAATTTTCAAACCTTGAAAATCATAAATTTTATAGATACATCAAAATTAATACGGGGCAATTCTACAAAAGAAATTGAAGAAACTAGGGCATCAAATATTTTGTAGTTTTGTCCACAGTTTTGGGAAAAGGAGTACATTGCATAGCTCCCCTTAAGGAGGAACATATTTATATCCAATCATATATGTAAGACACTAAGTTTGAAAATTTAGGTTTTCTTCGTCAAACCTTAAGTCCACGAGAAGCAATCTTCTAGAAAAGCATTGAAGAAAGAATCCAGTTGAAGCAATCTCATTGGTAAGTTCTAATATCTCTATTTCCATTTGAGGTTCTCATTTTTATCATGATGACAAAAAGTACCAATCTTGAATACAAGATTGAAGGAGCCGATAAATTCTAGGAATGGAAGTATAGAGTGTTAAGCAAAAGTTTAGTATCTAGAGGGAGATGAGGACAAAGTAAGTTTATTGAAGAAAATCTAGTTGATGATGACAATCAACCCTAAGAGTTCATGAACCAAATAAAGGGAATATTCCTCAAGTGATGATGAATATGTACTTTGATCTAGAAGGGTTCAACCCATGATAAAGAAGAACCTCTTATCTATCTCAACATTGTATAAGAAGTGATGAAGCTTTGATTGATGAAGAAGAAGGGACACTTAGATCTATGATGTAGAAGACTTGTTCAGCACTGTCGATCATGAGCAAGACAAACATAGGTCCTTAAAATCAAAAAATGGAGTAAAGAACACTATGAGAGACTCCAATATTCCTGCAAGGAGATAAGGATCAATAGGGATTCTACCAAACAAACAAAGATAAGTGTTTAAAATTTAAATTGTCATTTCATGTATATCTAGTTTCTTAAATGATATTGTTCAATTCTGTACATATTTATGTTCCTAGATTTAGGAAATATATTACGCATATTAGATTGTTTATATTCATGAACAATATACTACTAATATTCATGTGATGGGTAAGTAGCCTATGGTGCTATACAACATTCCATTGCTACTTATCAAGAATGAAACCTCTTTGCTAACATGTTGGGAGTAGTGCACACTCTTAATAATTTTCTGGTAGAGATGGAAGGCATATAGAAATTTATAGTACGGGATATGGATAATTTTTTTGTTGTAGCATTGGCTAAAATAGTTGTATGACTGTGGGGCATAGTATTCATGCATAATAACTTGTCCCATTTAATATGTTTTGAAAAATATGAAATATTTCTAGTCATGCAACTGAATTTAACTTGTAAGAAATATAGTGTACAATCACCTACAAGAAAAGAAGTTTTTGACTTGTTCCAAAGAAAAAGTGACGGTGGTTCATCCATAGAACTCAAAGAAGATTCACTCCAAAAATTTACATGAATAGGAACCTAAAGCTCCCTATGTTAGATACACCGTGATGGAAGAAACATCTTCAGAAGAATATGAGAATCATGATATGACCAAGCCATTGAGACCTGTAGAGGCCTAGGGAAAGGTAAGCATAATTCACTGAGAATTATGCTTAAGTATGAAAAGTGTTAAGGTAAAAGAAGAGAAAGGAGCTACGATAGAGGAATCAATAGAAAGAATGAAGGAAAATAAGGAAAATGAGGTGCAACAAAGGAAGCTAAAGAGGAAAGGGTTAAGAAGAGAAATTGTGATAGAAGAAAAGTTGTGACAGAAGAGAATTTGTGACAGAAGATAAGTCATGATAGAAGAAGAAGATGCAACAGAATAAAATCCACGATCGAAGGAAAGGACGTGACAGAGAAATAATGAGACGTAGTAGATCCATGTCAGAAGGCATGTAATGATGCAATGGTTGGAAAGAGACAAGTCAGAAATATCATTGGTACGAGGTCTACTGGAGCCGACAAAAATCACACGTATGAAACTATCTTTGTAATTCATGTCATTAGTGCCTACTGGAAAGTGTCGCTAGATTAGGAAATCCAACATGTTGGCCAAGTATAGAAATTCGGCTGAGAGAGCAACATGTAAAGAGTCTGTAAATAATCTATAAAAGGAGGAACCCAAGATGTATGCGGGTTAGCTTGTTTGGCCTCTGTTAGTGTCTGAGCATTGTTAGCTCGTTAGCCTCTTAGTGGTGTTAGCTTCTGGTTATTGTTATAAGTGCATTGATTTGAGAATCTACACCTAAGTGCATAGAAGTGAATAAGAGACTGAGTTGATCCAGGATTTGTTCGGATCTATAGTAGAGTCAAGTAGAGAAAGACTAGAGCCAAGTAGAGAAAGATCAGTGACAAAAGACAAGAGAGAATGAGAGGAGAGATAATTCTTTTTAGGTAAGAAAGGAATATCTAGAACAGAGTCTACAGCTTAGTGCGCAAGCCAAAGGTGCCATATATTTCTTATGCTAGATGAAGAGCACCTTTGTGGTTTTTTCTAGATGGGTTTCCACGTTAAATTCTATGTTATATGTGTGAATTTTGAATGTGTCTAAGTCACATGTGTATATGTTACTATGAATGAATGCTTATGTCTTTGCTTATGAATGAGTTTGTATATATCAGTTGCACTGTTATAAGTTGAATTTATCTATTTTGCACTGGGGTTTCATTATATTTTTTACAAAGAAAGGAGTGTGTCGCAGTATAATTGTGCATAGTAAGCACAAATAATCCACCCATAGGCTTTGGTCGAGCACCTTGAAAAAAGGCCAAGGGATGAGGAATCCCCCACCCAACTGCAGAAACCTAGTTCTAGCAGTTACCCATAGAAAGATATCTTGGGTGAGACTTAATCTGTACTGCAGGTGCTGTCGAGTAGCCTTTTCTATGTCGAACCGATATCTTGGGATTTGTTATGCGCAGGAGAAAAGGGATTGACCCTAGGTCAAAGAGACATCAGAAGGCCAACAAATAGTTTTGTTTCCAGTACCCGAATCATTTTGGTGAGGCAAATGTTGTGGCATTCGACGAAGCCTGAAATCCAAGATTGGGTGGTTTTCAAAGCAATAGAGCTTGTGTGAGAAGAGAGTAAAGGATATCGATGGAACCCAATAGAGTGGTTGGGCTGATACCTCTTCACGAATATTCACGATATTTTCTTTTTCGAATTTTCCATTGTGTTGCATGAGTGGTTGTCTAGGTTGGCAACCTAGTAGAGAAATTATCAAGGAGGAGAACCGGGGGAGTGGAATCCTTAGTTGATTCAATGACTGAAATGTGTGAGAAACCTTGTGTCAAGCACTATTGATTTATGGGTAGACAGTATTTTGTAGGAATACCTTGTTGAATTTGTTGTCGATACAATAACCTCATATAGTGAGATGGAGGGAAAAAAAATTCAAGGACCTCGCGAAAGATATTTATCATCCCTAAAAACCTAGATAAATATGCTTGTATGTGAAAAAGGAATCCTACAAATGTAACAGTTGAAAAATGTCCATAGAAGGTTGGTTGTGTCACAAAAGAACTCTGTGAAAAATGGAGCAAAGTAAGTTGAGATGTTCCCTAGAGATAGTGGAATTGAAATAGAGGCTTGTTATTTAAGAAGAAGATGAAGATTTGGGACGGGAAAGAGAAGAAAGACTCTACTAGGAAGAGAGAGTTGCAGTACAACAATAGAAGAAGGCTATGATATTGCGTTGCACGTTGACAAAGGTTCTTAGGATGAAGAATAAGAATATCAACCGATATATGAATAATAAGAAGAAGAATCAGAGGAGTTCGTAGAAAATCCAAGACCAAAGCATGAGTACGTTACACCTACAACGCTACATACATCACCAGAAGTAAGATATAAACTTGTCGCCAATTATATTTGTAAATTTAAATAGGAATAACACCATGAATAATGGACAAGGGAGTCCGACTAATCAAAATGTATTCCCAAGTGTATCAGGAGCCAATATAATGGCTGGAACAACCATTAATTTGACAATATTTAATGGGAATGGGTTGGAAGACCCAGATCAACATTGGTTTATTTGTGAAGTCGTATGGGCTATGCGGAAGATACAAGATGAGAACATAAAGAGAGCACAGATGGGCATGAATCTACAAGATCATGTGCTAGACTGATACATGAATTTTTCTATAGTTCCAGTAGGAGTTGCACAGGAAACACTCGACCAGATTCGAATTGGAATGATAGATGAGTTTAGAAAACCAAAGTCTGAGTCATAGTGCATTACAGATATTAAAGAAATCAAGTAGCTATCTACAGAGTCTGTTTGGTACTTTGACCAGATATTCGAGACATTAATAGCCAAAGTAAGATTCCATATGTCAAATGTACAACATAAGGAATGGTTCATTGTTGAATTTTTAATGCACATTTGGATTCCATTGATGCAACATAAGATTGTTTCGTAGGAAGAAGCTATGGAAATATACATGAAGTTAGAATCCTTGCCGATTAAATAAACTGGTGCATGAATGATGCAGATTCAGTCACAACTGCCTAATTTTATAGTACATATCCAGGACATCAATAAATGCAAATAAGTTCAAGAATAGATACGGTGTACATGTAGAACAAACAAGCACCACAAAGATAATTTTTCGACACTCATGAACTATGTCGTAGCAGGAGCGTCGAACCCAATAAGCACCCAAGGGAAGGCTTGGTATAGCATATGTCAAACTATAAGCGATAGATCAGAATAATGTTTGTATTTATAGAATATTGTAAGTACACCAGCTATTTTTTATTGTAAGTTTTGTAAATCTATAGGACACATTAAGAAATATTACATAGCATTTCAACTACTGCAAGAGAAAATGGTGGATGCCTACTTGATGAAGAACGATGAGAAAATGCAAGTTGAAGGAGCACATTCTCATTATCAACTTGCTCAATATCCACCAACACAATTTCAACAACCATAATATCCTCATCCACAATATCAACAGAATCAATATCCACCGCAACAACACTACCCTCAGCCAAGTGGGGGGTGGGTTTCAAGGCCAAGGAAAACAACAAGGAGGAGGAGGATTTGGTCAAGGAAGAGGCCAAATAATATGTTATAACTATGGACAACCAGGACACTTTACTTGAGATTGTGCAAGTCCTACGAAGACATGTACGTAATGTAAAGCATTTAACCATACTACCTAATAGTGTCCACAATTGATTGTGAAATGGCAAGCTTGAGTCGTGGTAAATCCCAATCCAGTGCAGATTTCGAACATGAACCCCAACTAAAACATCCACATGATTTCTACCAATGCAAGACAACCAAATGTTGTTGTTTTTACAAGATGAGGTGTTGCAATGGGAGCAGACCAAAATACACAGCGTGGAAAATTGCAAGTGCTACCAACAGCACAAAAGAAACTACCATTAGATGTCCAGAAGGAGAAGGAAGTATTATTGGACATACGAGAATAATTTTTTGGTACCAATCAAGCATCGGCGTATGGAAAAATAAGATATATGCCTTGAGAAATTACTCATCAAAGATCATCCATATAAAGTACAATTATGAGAAAATAATCATCAAAGTTCTTCACATACAAATTTGCCATTCTTCAAGAAATAAGCATCAATATTTTGATACCAAGCTCTAGGTGCTTGCTTAATACCATATAAAGACTTGTTCAATTTGCACACTAAAATTGAAGTTTAAACAATAATAAAATTATGCAGTTTTTGCATATAAATGTATTTACTAAGATCACCATTTAAAAATGCAATCTTGACATCCATTTGGTGTATTTTCCATTGATACAATGCAACAAGTGAAATAATAGTTCATATTGTGTTCGTTTTATCAAATTGAGCAAAATTTTCAGTATAATCTATACCTTCTTGTTGAGAGAATTATTTTGCTACTAACCGAGCCTTATGTTTTTCAATCTTCCCATCTGTAATAAAAAAAAGGGACTGAAACTGGGTCTAAGAGATGCCATAAGGCCAACAAATGGTTTCATTTCTGGGACCCAAATCATTTTGTTGAGGGATATTTTCTGGCATTCGACGAAGCCTGAAATCCAAGATTGGGTTGATTTAAAAGAATTAGATTTTGCATTAGAAGAGAGTAAAGGATGTCGGTGGAACCCAACAAAGTGGTTGGGCCAATACCTCTACACGGATATTCATGCTATTTTCTTTTATGAATTTCTAATTGTATTGCATGAGTGGTTGTATAGGTTGGAAACCCAAAAAATAAATTTTTGAGGAGAAATGAGGGAGTGGAATCCTTAGTTTATTCAGCGACTGAAAAGTGTGAGGAACCCTATGTTGAGGGCTATTGATTTATGGGTAGATAGTATTTTGGAGGGATACATTATTTAGGTTGTTGTCGATACAACAACCTCATATAGTGAGGCGGAGAAAAAACAAATTTCAAGGACCTCGTAGAAGATATTTGTCGTCCCTAAAAACCTAGATAAATATGCTTGTATGTGAAAAAGGAATCCTATGAATATAACTGTTGAAAACTGTACACATAATTTTGGATATGTCGTAGTAGAATCGTGTGAAAAATGGAGAAAACTAAGTTGAGATGTTCCCTGGAGATAGTGGAACTGAACTAGAGGTTTTTTATTTAAGAAGCGGACAAAGATTTAGGTTTGGAAAGAGAAGAAAGACTCAGTGAGGAATAGGGACTCACAGTACAACCAAAGAAGAAGGATACGCTATTGCATCGTTCATTGACAAAGGTTCTTGGGATGAAGAAGAAGAATATCAATCGATATCTGAAGCAAAAGAAGAATTAGAGGAGTTAATAGAAAATCCAATACCATATCACGACTATGGTACACCTACAATGCCGCATACATCTCCATAGGTAAGATCTAGAAACTCATCTCCAAGTAGATTTGTAAATATAAATAGCACTAATGCCATGAATAGTGGACAAGGGATTCCGACTACTCAAAATGTTTTCCCAAGTGTATCAGGAGCCAACATAATGGCTGGAACAGACATTAAGTTGCATATATTTAATGGGAATGGGTTGGAATACCTAGAGCAAAATTGATTTCTTTGTGAAGATGTATGGACTATGAGACATATCTAAGATGAGAACATAAAGAGAGCATAGATGATCATGACTCTGTGAGGTTGTGCACCAGAATGGTACATGATGTTTTCTATAATGCCAGTAGGAGTTGTATAGGAAACACTCGTCCATATTCGATTTGGAATGATAGATAAGTTCAAAAAACCAAAGTCCGAGTCGTAGTGTATTACATAGATTAAAGAAATCAAGCAGCTACCTATAGAATATTCCTGTGACTTTGACCAAAGATTCAAGACATTAATGGCCAAAGTAAGCTTCAAAAATCCAAATGTCGAATGTAAAACATAAGGAATGGTTCATTGTTGCACTGTTACTGAACATCCGGATTCCATTAATGTAACATAAGATTATGTCGCAAATAGAAGATCTAGAAATAGCCACGAAGCTAGAATCCTTGCCTATTGGAGAAACCAGTGTAGGCATGATGCAAATTTAGTGAACTGGGAAAATACTTAGAACGAGAAATATACATAGAATGATGTGTCCGACAAAAGGAATTCCCTTGTTCCTATAGAAACCTCATCCCAACTATAACAGATCCAAACAAAATATATTAGTTTTCATCCAGAAACCAACCCTCTTCATCTAAAATGAAGAACCCTTTTTGAATCCTTTGATGCTTCCTTTTATCCTTTCAAATGATTGAATCGTTGATCTCTGCCTAAGAAAGTTGGAACAATTTCCTGAAGATGCTGGATTGATTCCTCTTAAATCTGGAACTAAATGTTATAATGTTGATTCTTTTCCTTGAAATCTGGGTTGTGAATTTGACCTTTTCACTGCTGATCTTCATCCTCATCGCTCGCTGAGTTCGATGCCCCAAATGGTAGAATTGATTTATGAGAATGTGGACCTATCACTTGACTTATTGCTTGAATTTTGGGAATAATTTTTTGATATCTATTTCCTTCCTCTACTCTCAAACTGTTGAACTATAAACTAAAGTCAACATGATCTGGTTCTTTATGCTATTCAAATGGTGGAGTTGATACAGATGAAAACCTCTGATATTTAGCCCAGGAATCTAAAATATTTGCGCCACTACTGCCTATGAATTTGAAGGTTATTTATGGAAGATATTCTACATGGAACTTACAAGTAATAGGTCTAAATATTGGTGTTCATTCCTGAATATTTCTAATGCATATTTATTTATAAAATTCCAAATAAAATAGCGTCCTTTCATTTCTCAATCCACTACAATAGTAGCTCCATCCAACTTATGTGTTTCTTAAAACAATTATAGGCAGAGTCTTCTTGGAATTCCATAATTACACACATGTTTATGCACTATAGTTTTAACAATAATTAAATCCTCATACAACTCTAAAAAAGACCTGTAAATGTAGTACAGAGGAGAAACATTCCACAAAACTAATCAAAATTATGTTTTCATCTTTGGATTAAGCCTACGGTATAAAACATATTATTGGTGAGATTTGACATCTGCTAAGTGACAATATCCACAAGGGCACTTCTCTCATCCAACATCAAAATGCATTGGATCCTTTCTAGCTTTAAAAATATAGTAGGTGTTCTCAATTAACTCAAGACACAGGGGTAACTCCTTTGACCAAAATGCACACTGAATAAAGCAAAGATTGAATCCCTTTGGTATAAATTGAAATTTTTTCCAGACACTGAATAAATTTGTGTATGATCGTATTGCTGGCTCAACATCTCCAGACAAAACTTAAATACTAATCCAACATGCCTTTATACTGTCTAACAATAGCCATACAACTGATGTTGATTTCATATTCACCTCAGTCAATCCCTTTGCAAAACAACAGGCTCTCCATCGCTCCATAAAATATTTGACAATTTCTCCCAATACTTCCAAGTCCCAATGTGACAGGTGTTTGGAAACCAAGATTCTCTAAATAATATACAATTTGCTTGTGTTTATGGATTGTCCCACTTCACAAAGTAGTCTTCTAGTCCTTTCCTTCATTGTAAGACATTTTCCTCCATTATGAAAATGCTTCAAAATCGAGCAAGAAAGGAATCATATGCCTTAACATAAACACAAAGAGCATTAATAAAGAGACAAATGGCGACACATTTGAATGTTTCATATTGTGCAAGCATTGGATAAAGATGACAACAGTTGGGTGATTACGAGCACACAGATCGAAAGCTTTTGAAGGTTCCGTAAAGACAATCTCATCATAGGAATCAAATAGAATGTATCATATGAAGGAGATGTGGGTAGAAGTTGACAGGCCTCATGATTTCCCTCGATGGCATCACCTTCTTTGTTTCACCATAAACTTCATCATTCCTCACATGAATGAATATTCTGATCAATCCAGTAACCTTGCATGCTTCAAGAAGGACATGGGTACCATTGAATACCAAGTCTAAGGCTAATAATGATAGCCAGGATGGTTCCAGGAAAGTTGTCTGGAAGACTTGTCTGGAAGCCTTTCCCCATCTAGAATTATCCTGTTAACCTTATCTTGGTCCTGTAAATGAAGAATGTATAATGTTTGTGTGTAGCCCATGGATAATTATTTTATATAATATCTATCTATCTATCTATCTATATATATATCTATATCTATATATATATATATATATATATATATATATATATATTCTTTTTTTGTGCATGATTAGAGCATACTAAGTGGATGGTGTTTCATTATGATAGCAATTTGTGCCACTGTACCATGCAGTTTTTGGAAACATTTTGATCATTTCAAGTCTTTTTCACTATATTTTATAAACAAAATTCTTCCTTTGACTATGATATTGATCAAAATATGTACATGGCATTTTGTAGAAAAAACTTGGACTATGATATGCAACTTCCATGATATAATAACACATAGTCAGTTAATAATCTCTAAAAGCATAAGAAAAATTGTAAGGCTTGCTAAATAACGAGCACGTCAAAATTAATTCTGAGTATCACAAATTTAAGGAAAGAACCAGCTAGCCCACAATGGCATTTCCAGTATTTGTGACCTTAACTGGCTTGAATGACATATCTATTATTTTGGAGAAATTCGTTGATCAATGCCCTAAAATATCATGCTAGTTATGATGTAAACCTACTAAACCAACACATGAAATGATACAAAATTGATCAGCTAGTAGAAGTTGGATTCTATTGAAGAAGTGAACTATTTTTCATTCTAGATATAATGCAATTTATACAAGGAGATGACTTGAATAAATTCAGAATTGATAGAAGATGGCTTCTTTTGAGGAACTAATTTGTTTTACATGCTCTCTGTAATCTAGTTTATACAGAGGATTTAATTATTTGCTAATTGTTTCTAAAATCGAAGGATGAATTTTGATTTGTAATTGTCATTCTTTAGTGGTAGATGGTTCTAGAATAGGTTTTGTGTTCACTTTATTTTTTACTATAAATCCAATCCGACATTAGGGAATAAATTGTGTTATGTGTTTTGATTTTTCCTATTTATTCCAATTTCTAATTTGTTTAGTGTACTCTCTCTTTTGTGCACACATGCAAATTCTTTTTCTATATGTTATGATTTTAATGTTCAATATTAAGGGATATGTTTCTCTGTAATATGGATTCATTCAATCATTTGTTTTTTAAAATTAGGAATAAAAACTCAGCTAATCCAATCCTAGACTACTATTCATCATTTGTATGATATGAAGTTGTTTTTTTTAAATATATGTTCCATCATAATAGAATATGTCTATTTTATTAGGAATTGGAAACTTTCAGTATCCATGCATCACATGCTTTGGTATAATTAATAGTTTCTGGTAACGCGGGAAACTATCAATTCCATATTCTTATCACCTATCAATTTCAGATTCCAGTTTACCTATCAATTCCAATTGACATGTTTCTCCCATTTTAAATTTTTCTCTGTGTTTGTTTGCAAACTTACAATTCATTTGTTTGTTTTGATAGAATGTTAATTGATCTTTCTCCTAGTATTTCCTATTGCAATGGAAGAAAGCTCATCAACTGCACAAAGCATAGCACCTATTTCCAAACAGAAACCCGCCATAGAAGTGCCAAAATCCCCTCAAAACAAGGAATACAAAGATGCAAAGAAAGATTTTGAAGCTAGGCTATGGGAAGAAATCAAATGCACTCAATCATATAGTGGGGGAACAAGTGGCACAATTGGTTCAAAGGTTTGGGTTTTCCCTTACTGTAACATAAAAGATTTAGGGAGTGTAGCAAGATCTCGGTGGAGTTTTCTTGGAATGGGGAAAAATGAAAAAATAAGTGTATGCAACAATGTTCCTAGTACAGAGAAAGATTTGATACAAAAAAACTTTAATGAACTGGAAAAGTTGAAACAATTTGATGAAGGTTCAATTCAAACCAACAATTCAACCACTGGAGCAACGTTAGGTGGTCCACAAACTTCCTCTCAACTTTATGCTTCTAATTCCCATCTTAACAACCTATGGGATGTAAAAGGGAGAAAAATATTGATGCATCTGTTGGTCGATTTTTTGCAAATGGCATAGATTTTAACATTTGTAGGTTTCCTTAATGGAAGGGCATGGTCAGAGATCTGGTTAACACTTCCCATAAAGGTAACCAACCTCCCAGCTATGAAAATATGATGATAATAGTGTCATTTGAAGAGAGGGATCAAGCTGAAGCTAGACTTCACGAAATTAAAGATGGTTGAAAGGAATCCAAGATCTCCATTGTTTTATATGGTTCGATAGATGCCAATCATTGTCCTCTTATAAATATTTCGGTTTCTATTTCAAAAGGGGTTATGTTTTTAAAATTCCATGACACTACATGGAAAACAAAAGATGGTCCATATTTGATGGGTCCCAAAGAAGCAATATATGAGTCGGGAAGAGAAAATGTGGTTCAGATTGTTACAAACAGTGCCTCAAACAATGTGCTTGCTGGGGGTTTAATTGAGGATGAATATCCAACAACTTTTGGACTCCATATTATGTGCATTGCATCAACCTCGTACTTAAAGATATCAACAACATTTCTTAAGTTGGAAAAACTGTAACTGAAGCAAAGATGCTACATATTTTTATTATTAATCATGCAACATCATAGGTATTTATAGAAAACATTCCAACCTCCAACTTCTTCGATCTATCGAGACTATATTTGCATTTGTATTCATAATGTTACAACATCTCATCAAAGTACATCAATCTTTGAGGGAGATGGTTGTTTCAATGGATTGGTAGAGGTGGAAGGGTTCTCATGTTGGGGATGGTCTACAAGTTGAGGACATTATTATTGGCTCTTCTTTTGAGGATTTTTGGAAGATGGTGGAGGATATTGTTACCCTCATCAGACCTATTTTTTCCACCCTTCGCATGTTTGATAGTGATTTTCCATGCTTAGGGGACATGTTTGAGAGTATGGATCAAATGAGAGAGAAGCTTTGTGACATAATGGAAGATGAAAATTATAGGATCGACAGGGACACTCGGAATAAGGTGTGGGATCTTAGTCTAACAAGGTGGAAAATTCTTCATAGTCCTCTTCATTCAATTGCATTCCTACTCAACCCCAAATGGTTTCACCAGAAGCTATCTTTAGATGTAGAGGTGATGCAAAATTGGAACACCTTTATAAGTAGATGTTATGATCGTGATGATTGCATTGTTTTACGACTTGAGTTGGGAAATTTTTTGAGATCTGAGGGACATTTTTCAAATGAAGATGGTGCATATAATAGAGAGAAACTTGGACCTATAGACTTTTTGATACAATATGGTACCTGAACTCCCTTGCTTCATTAGTTAGCTATTCATTTACTTTCACATGTATGTTCAACAATCTATACATTTAGTATGTTCTAAGGTTTAAACACTTTATTTTTATTTTTATTTCAGATTTCTTTTCAAGTTTTCAAATACACATTCTTAAATTTTAATTACATAATATTAATTTTACTTCATACGTGACTAGTTCATCTACATGTGAAAGAAACAAGAGTGAATATGCTTTTATTCATTCTGCAAAGAGGAATCACTTATGCACACCAAATGCACAAGATTTGGTGTTTGTACACTCAAATATACGTATTCTATCTCGACAACAACTTGAGTATCAAATAGGGCCTTGTAGGATGTGGGATTATGGAGGTTCACAGGATGATGGACATGATAATCTTCCACTTGAGGTGTTGCGACACAATGTTGAAAACATGCTAGATAACACCATACATCAGGTTGACCAAAGTAGTGACTATGTAATTGGATAACCTTATCCACCATTCTAGCAAGTGAGCCAAAACATCAATTATCCTTTCTAGAAGAAAATTTTGAAAATTGCTCATAATCGACAGAATTTTACAAGTGAATACTGCAGAATTACATGTGAAATTCAGTACACTAATATTCACTGAATTTTGAATTAACTGTGAATTTCAGAACTCTAGGTGCCCTCTCAAGAAAATTATTGTGTTTACGAGTTAATAGAATTTTTTTAGCCAAAAGCAGTTGTATACAAAGACACAAAAACACATTCAACATAGTCATCAAATTTTGATAATGTCTACAATGATGGAACATTAATGGAAGCTATTAGTGAATCATTGATATTTTAGTTTTGGTCATGTATATAACTGGAAGTTGAACATATTCTTACAATTATGTAAGACATTGGAAATAAAATGTATTTGGCATTGGGAAATTATGGAGTAAGAACAAATTTTAAGTTGAAATCCAACTATGGTTAGAGTTCTATCATGTTTTGAGTTTCATGTATGGAACCTTGTTCAAACTATTATTTGAATTGTTTTAAAAATATATCAAAGTTTTAGATCAATCTGACTGACTGTCTTGATGAAAAAAAATTGTTGCTTAATTAAACTGCTCCACCACTCATTGCTACTGATGTGGGACTCTGTTATGCTTCAATTTAATATATTAGAACTCTGTTATGCTTCAACTTAATATTTTAGAGAGGATAAATGAAGTTTTGATTGATAAACATAATTTTTTATTCAGCTTATTTTATCATTCTTTGAATTGCTTTTTGATTTATGGAATGTAAGAGAGCATTATTAGTTTACTTGTTTCTTGTAGAAGGAATAGTACTACATTATATAATACAGCGCCATGTGAGAGGCCACACTAGTAATTGCAAGTTATAGACAATATATGATTTTAAGTACATATGAATTCAATTTATCATTGATTGGGTCTCCTCTAAACTTAAATTTAAGTTAGTATACGAAAAAATATATTTATTAATTATAACTAAATATATGTCAAAACCTTCATTTTTGTTTTTTTTTTCTCCCTTCGTTTCTTTAATGTGAAACCTCTAAACTACCGTTCTCGTTTCTTGTTTCATTTCCCATTTTTCATTTCTGATAAAACATAGCTTTGGACCATAAAAGATATTTTTTAATTATTTCCCAAGCCATCCGACTTTGATTGGAAGCTATTAATGTGCAGGTGGGGTAACACCATTATCAACATCATTGTCAAGTTACAAATATGTGAGTAAAAATTATTAATATTTAAAAAATGGTGATTAAAAAAATACAATATCCTTTATCATCTAGGGACCTCCTTCACAAAATAATGTTGCACATGGAAAGATCATCGATAAGATGACATATGAATGTACATGTAGGTCGAGTCACGACAATTGCCGACTTCCCCATTTCATGTGCTATTTGCCATAAAATTGACGGTGGCCTCGTTATTCATTATTTAGAGACCCACAATCGGCCGACCTTATGCTAGGTATTTAAAATGTCTTTTCTCAGAAAATCTTTTTAATGAAGTGTTTTGATAGAGGTGCTTCAAAGTACATTAATGTAAAGGTGAATGCTTGAATAAAGTTTAAATTTGTGAATCTTTCTAATGAATGTTTGGATGGGGGTGCTTCAATGTCCAATCATGTATTGTTAAATGATTCGATAAAAAGCAATAGAAAAGCATAGATTGTTTAGATCAATGCTTGAAAAATTTTAGTTTTTAAAAAATTATGTATTTTTTAAAATAAAATTTAAGTAAAAAATTTATAAAAAAATTAATTTTCCATGTTTTTTTCCCAAAAAAGATTCATCATTTTGCATTTTTTGAAGCCCTGTTTCGCCCAATTTTGATGGGGTAAAATTTTTTCACTCTAAATATGGCCAAATTATTATATAAACAATATAAAATCCTTGGAAATTAAAATATTTTTTGGAAAATATTGCCAATCAGTTTATAGTTGACGTTTTAAGAATTGGTAATATTCGCCAACATTTATACACTTTTAAATAAGTATGGTTCCTTAAAATCATCCCTGATCCACTACAATAGTAGCTCCATCCAACTTATGTGTTTCTTAAATCAATCGTAAGAACAGTCTTCTTGAAATTCCATAATTACACACAAGTTGATGCACTACAGTTTTAACAATAATTAAATCCTCATACAGCTCTAAACAAGAGGTGGAAATGCAGTACATAGGAGAAACATTCCACGAAACTGATCAAAATTATGTTTTCATCTTTGGATTAATCCTACGGTGTAAAACATCTTATTGGTGGGATTTGACATCTGTTATGTCACAATATCCACAAGGGCACTTCTCTCATCCAACATCAAAATACATTGGATCCCTGGTAGCTTTAAAAATTCAGTAGGTGTTCTCAATTAACTCGGGATGCAGGGGTAACTCCTTTGCCCAAAATGCACACTGAATATAGAAAATATTGAACCCCTTGGTATAAACCAAATTGTTTCCAGATACTGAAGAAAGTTGTGTATGATCGGACTGTTGGCTCAACATCTTCAATCAAAACTTGAAGACTAAGCCAAAATTCCTTTAGACTTTTGAAAAATAGCCATACAATTGTTGTTTATTTCATATTCACCTCAATCAATCCCTTTGCAAAACAACATGCGCTCCATCGCTCCATATAATATTTGGCAATTTCTCCCAATACTTCCAAGTTCCAATGTGACAGGTGTTTGGCAACCAAGCTTCTCTAAATAATATACAATTTTCTCTTGTTTATGGATTGTCCCACTTCACAAAGCAGTCTTCCAGTCCTTCCCATCATTGTAAGACATTTTCCTCCATTTGTTTATAAAAATGCTTCAAAATTGAGCAATAAAGGAATCATATGCCTTAACATAAGCATAGAGAGCATTAATAAAGAGACAAATGGAAACACATTTGAATGTTTCATATTGTGCAAGCATTGGATAAAGATGGCAACAGTTGGGTGATTACGAGCACACAAATCAAAATCTTTTGAAGGTTCGGCAAAGACAATCTCATCGTAGGACTCAAATAGAATGTATCAAATGAAGGAAGTGGGTAGAAGTTGACAGGCCTCATTATTTCCCTCGATGGCATCACCTTCTCTGTTTCACCATAAACTTCATCAATGCTCACATGAATGAATCTTCTGATCAATCTAGTAACCTTTCATGCTTCAATAAGGACATGGGTACCATAGAATACCGAGTCTAAGGCTAAAAATGATAGCCAGGATGGTTCAAGGAAAGTTGTTTGCAAGCCTTGTAAGTGTATTGTTTTCCTTTCCCCATCCGGAATTAGCCTGTTAACCTTATCTTGGTCCTGTAATTGAAGAATGTATAAGGTTTGTATGTAGCACATGGATAATGTTATTATATATATATATATATGCTTTGTTTTTGCATTATTAGAGCATACTAAGTGGATGATGTTTCATATTGATAGCAGTTTGTGTCACTGTACCATGCAATTTTTGGAAACATTTTGATCATTTCAAGGGTTTACCCCTATTCTTAATGAAGAACCTACTTCCTTTAAATTTATATTGATCAAAATATGTGCATGGAAATTTATAAGTTTTGGAAACATTTTGATCATTTCAAGTCTTTTTCCCTGTCTTTTATAAATAAAATTCTTCCTTTGACTATGATATTGATAAAAATATGTACGTGGAATTTTATAGAAGAAACTTGGACTATGCTATGCAACTTCCATGAGATAATAACAGATAGTCAGTTAATAAGCTTTAAAGGCATAAGAAAAATTGTAAGACATGCTAAATAACGAGCACATCAAAATTAATTCCGAGTATCACAACTTTAAGGCAAAAACCAGCTATCCCATAATGGCATTTCATGTATTTGCGACCTTAATTGGATTGAATGACATATCTACTATTCTGGAGAAATTCGTTGATCTATGCCCTAAAATATCATGCTAGTTATGATGTAAGCCTGCTAAAATAATACATGAAATGATACAAAATTGATCAGGTGTTAGAAGTTGGATTCTATTGAAGAAGTGAACTATTTTTCATGCTAGCTATAATGCAATTTATACAAGGAGACAACTTGAATAAATTCAGAATCGATTTGAAGATGGCTTCTTTTGAGGAACTAATTTGTTTTACATGCTCTCTGTAATGTAGTTTATACAGAGGATTTAATTATTTGCTAATTGTTTCTAAAATCAAATGATGAATTCTGATTTGTAATTGCCATTCTTTAGTGGTAGATGGTTCTAGAATAGGTTTTGTGTTCACTTTATTCCTGACTATAAATCCAATCTGACATTAGGGAAGAAATTCGGTTATGTGTTTTGATTTTTCTCATTTATTTCAATTTCTAATTTGTTTAGTGTACTCTTTCTTTTGTGCACACATGCAAATTCTTTTTCTATATGTTATGATTTTAATGTCCAATATTAAGGATAATTTTCCTTGTAATATGGATTCATTCAGTCATTGGTTTTTTAAAATTAGGAATAAAAACTCAGCTAATCCAATCCTAGACTATTATTCATCATTTGTATGATATGAACTTGCTTTTTTGAAATATTTGTTCCATCATAATAGAATATATCTCTTTTATTAGGAATTGGAAAATTTCAGTATCCATGCATCACATGCTTCAGTATAATGAATAGTTTATGGTAATGCAGGAAACTATCAATTCCATATTCTTATCACCTATCAATCTTAGATTCCAGTTTACCTATCAATTCCAGTTCATATGTTTCTCCCATTTTAAATTTTTTCTTTGTGTTTGTTTGCATACTTACATATTCATTTCTAATATATGTCCCTGTTTGTTTTGACAGAGCATTAATTGATCTTTTCCTAGTATTTCCTATTGCAATGGAAGAAATCTCATCAGCTGCACAAAGCATAGAACCTATTTCCAAACAGAAACCCCACATAGAAGTGCCAAAATCCCCTCAAAACAAGGAATACAAAGATGCAAAGAAGGATTTTGAAGCTAGGCTATGGGAAGCAATTAAATTCACTCAATCATATAGTGGGGGAACAAGCGACACAACTAGTTCAAAGGTTTGGTTTTTCCCTTACTGTAAGATGAAAAATTCAGGGAGTGTAGCAAGAGTTTAGTGGCATTTGCTTGGAATGGGGAAAAAGGAACAAATAAGTGTATGCAAAAATGTTCCTAGTACAGAGAAAGATTTGATACAAAAACAATTTAATGAACTGGAAAATTTGAAATAGTTTGATGAAGGTTCAATTCAAGCGAACAATTCAACCACTGGAGAAATACTAGGTGGTCCACAAACTTCCTCTAAACTTCATGCTTCTACTTCCCAGCTTAACAACCTATGGGATGTAAAAGGGATAAAAATATCGATGCATCTGTTAGGAATTTTTTTTACAAATGGCATAGCTTTTAACATTTGTCGGTCTCCTTAATGGAAGGACATGGTCAAATATCTGGTTAACACCACCCCTAATGGTTACAAACCTCCCAGCTATGAAAAGATGAGGACAATAGTGTTTTCTGAAGAGAGGGCTCAGATTGAAGCTAGACTTCATGAAATTAAAGATGGTTGGAAGGACTCCAAGATCTCCATTGTTTCAGATGGTTGAATAGATGTTAATCATCGTCCTCCTATAAATATTTTGGTTTCTAGTTCGAAAGGGGTTATTTTTAAAATTCCATGACACTACAAGCAAAACAAAATATGGTCCATATTTGATGGGTCTCTTCAAAGAAGCAATAGATGAGGTGGGAAGAGAAAATGTGGTTCAGATTGTTAATGACAGTGCCTCAAACAATGTTCTTGCTTGGGGGTTAATTGAGGGTGAATATCTAACAATTTTTGGACTCCATATTATGTGCATTGCATCAACCTCGTACTTAAATATATCAACAACATTGCTTAAGTTGGAAAAACCGTAACTAAAGCAAAGATGCTACAGATTTTTATTATTAATCATGCAATATCCATAGGAATTTATAGAAAACATTCCAACCTCCAACTTCTTCGATCTGTCGACACTAGATTTGCATTTGCATTCATTATGTTACAACATCTCAACAAAGTGCATCAATCTTTGAGGGAGATGGTTGTTTGAATGGATTGGTAGAGGTGGAAGGGTTCTCATGTTGGGGATGGTCTACGATTTGAGGACATTATTATTGGCTCTTCTTTTGATGTTTTTTAGAAGAGAGTGGAGGATATTGTTACCCTCATCACACCTATTGTTTCCACCCCTCGCATTTTGATAGTGATTGTCCATGCTTAGGGGACTTGTTTGAGAGTATGGATCAAATGAGAGAGAAGCTTCGTGACATAATGGAAGATGAAAATTCTAGGATCGATAGGGACACCTGGAATAAGGTGTGGGATCTTAGTTTTACAAGGTGGAAAATGCTTCATAGTCCTCTTCATTCAATTGCATTCCTACTCAACCCCAAATGGTTTTCCAAGAAAGCATCCTCAAATGTAGAGGTGATGCCAAATTGGAACACCTTTATAAGTAGATGTTATGATCGTGATGATTGCACTATTTTCCGACTTGATTTGGGAAATTTCTTGAGATCCGAGGGACAGTTTGCAAATGAATATTGTGCATATAATAGAGAGAAACTTGGACCCGTAGACTTTTAGATACAATATGGTACATGAACTCCCTTGCTTCATTAGTTAGCTATTCATTTACTTTCACAGGTATGTTCAACAATCTATACATTTAGTACGTTCTAATGTTTAAACAGTATATATTTTTTTTCATTTCAGATTTCTTTTCAAGTTTTCAAATATACATTCTTAAATTTTAATTACATAATATTAATTTTACTTCATAGGTGACTAGTTCATCTGCATGTGAAAGAAACTGGAGTGAACATGCTTTTATCCATTCAGCAAAGAGGAATCGCTTAGGCACATCAAATGCACAAGATTTGGTGTTTGTACACTCAAATCTATGTATTCTATCTCGACAATAACTTGAGTTGAATAAAGAGGAGCTGCGTTCGAAGGTTGGAGAACTCAATGTTTCGATCCCTACTCTGGGATCATCATCAGGAGACAGTTAGAAGCGTACCAAATAGGGCCTAGTAGGATGTGGGATTATGGAGGTTCACCGGATGATGGAGATGATGATCTTCCACTCGAGGTGTTACGAAACAATGTTGAAAACATGCTAGATAACACTATATATCATGTTGACCAAAGTAGTGACTATGTAATTGGCTAACCTCATCCACCATTCTAGCAAGTGAGCCAAAACATCGATTATCCTTGCTAGAAGAAAATTTTGAAAATTGCTCATAATCGACAGAATATTACATGTGAATACTGTAGAATTACATGTGAAATTCAATACACTAATGTTCACTAAATTTTGAATTAACTGTGAATTTCAGTACTCTAGTTGCCCTCTCAAGACAATTATTGTGTTTATGAGTTAATAGATTTTTTTTAGCCAAAAGCAGTTGTATACAACGACACAAAAACACATTCAGCACAGTCATCAACTTTTGATAATGTCTACAATGATGGAACATTAATGGAAGCTATTAGTGAATCATTGATATTTTAATTTTGGCCATGTATTTAACTAGAAGTTGAACATATTCTTACAATTATGTAAGACATTGGAAATAAAATGTATTTGGCATTGGGAAATTATGGAGTAAGAACAAATTTTAAGTTGAATCCAACTATGGTTAGAGTTCTATCATGTTTTGGGTTTCATGTATGGAACCTTGTTCAAAGTATTATTTGAATCATTTTAAAATAGATCAAAGTTTTAGATCAATCTCACTAACTTTCCTAAGGAAAAAAATTGCTGCTTAATTAAACTGCTCCACCACTCATTGTTGTTGATGTGGAACTCTGTTATGCTTCAATTTAATATATTAGAACTTTGTTATGCTTCAACTTAATATTTTAGAGAGAATAAATGAAGTTTTGCTTGATAAACATAATTTTTTATGCAGCTTATTTTTATCATTCTTTGAATTGCTTTTTGATTTATGGAATGTAAGAGAGCATTATTAGTTTACTTGTGTCTTGTAGAAGGAATAGTACTAGATTATATAATCCAGCCCTATATGGGAGACCACACTAGTAATGGCAAGTCAAAGACAATATATGCTTTTAAGTATATATGAATTCAATTTATCACTCATTGGGTCCCCTCTGAACTTAAATTTAAGTTGGTATACGACAAAATATATTTGTTAATTATAACAGAATATATGTCGGAACCTTCATTTTTGTTATTTTATTCTCCCCTCATTTCTTTGAATGCAAAACCCCTAAATTGCGGTTCTCGTTTCTTGTTTCATTTCCCATTTTTCATTTTTGTTAACATAGCTTTGAACCATAAAAGATAATTGTTAATTATTGCCCAAGCCATCTGGCTTTGATTGGAAGCTATTAATATGCAGGTGGGGTAACACTATTATCAATATCATTGTCAAGTTACGAATATGTGAGTAAAAATGATTAATATTTTAAAAATGGTGATTAAAAAAATACAATATCCTTTATCAACTAGGGACCTCTTTCACAAAGTAATGTTGCACATGGAAAGATCATCGATAAGATGACATACGAATGTACATGTAGGTCGAATCACGACAATTGCTAGCTTCCCCATTTCGTGTGCTATTTGCCATAAAATTGACGGTGGCCTCGTTATTCATTATTTAGAGACCCACAATCGACCGACCTTATTCTAGGTATTTAAAATGTCTTTTCTCAGAAAATATTTTTAATGAAGTGTTTTGATAGAGGTGCTTCAAAGTACATTAATGTAAAGGTGAATGATTGAATAAAGTTTAAATTTGTGAATCTTTCTAATGAATGTTTGGATGGGGGTGCTTCAATGTCCAATCATGTATTGTTAAATGATTCAATAAAAAACAATTATAGTTTTAAATGATTCGATAGAAAAGCATAAATTGTTTAGATCAATGGCTGAAAAATTTTAGTTTTTAAAAAATTATGTATTTTTTAAAATAAAATTGAAGTAAAAAATTTATAATTTTTTTTTAATTTATTAATTTTTAATGTGAAATTCAATGGTTTATATAAATTTTAGATTAAGGGTTTAAACAAATTTTAAATAATCAGGTATAGTTATTATTATTTTTCAATTAAGTTTTTTTTAATAACAAGTAATAATGTTTTTTTAATAATATTTTTTTGTTTTTAACTTATAAACATGTAATGACAAAAGGTTTCTTTTAAGGTTTACTAAGTTTTTTTAATAACAAGTAATAATGCTTTTTAAGATAAAAAAAACTTATGAACATGTAATGACAAAAGGTTTTATGTAAGTATGAGAGCTTCAGTGGTGGATGAGGTTTTGGTTGTTTTATATAGAGAGATGATAATGAAGTTATCAATAGTTGTTTTTTGTTGGATTTTAGAATGGATAATCTGTCATTTTAATTTTGAGTAGGATGAGGTTTTGGTTGTTTTATATAGAGAGATGATAATGAAGTTATCGATAGTTGTTTTTTGTTGGATTTTAGAATGGATAATCTGTCATTCTAATTTTGAGTAGTTTGTGAGTGGTTTAGACAAATTTTTGGTAGTCACAACAATTATTATTTTTAATTTATGTTTTTTCTTAATAAGAGGTAACAATTTTTAACTTTGAATCTTGAAGGTGCTCAAATGCTCAGCCTAGTATGAGGAATATTTTAAGATGTTGTCATATAACATATTTAGTTATGTTATATTACAATTTAATGAAAAAAGTAATTAAAAATTCATTTAGGTTCATAAAATTAGAACCAAATGAAAAGTAATTAAAAAATCCATGTTGCTTTATAAAATAAAAAGTTAAAACCAGCATAGATTAATCATAAACTTTTATTGAGCATCAAAGGAATAGAAATTCTTGTGTAAATTCTTCTAAACATATAAAAATTACACCCAAGAAAAATCCATATATGTGCTTGGCAGATGTAAAGTTGCCTTATATTTATGTTAGTTTAACATTTAATTATGTATATATAAGTTTGGCATTTTTTTTTGTCCCTAAATTTAATTATGCTAAAATTATAATTTATATTATTGAAATTACAATTTAGATCATGATGGGACAACTTGAATTAAACTTGAATTAATCTTGGAACATCTTAATAGACAATTCCAAGAATCCAAAACCACAATTTCAAGTACAGAAATTTTACCAAAAAAACGGTCAAAATACAAATGTTCTAAAATTTTAACTTACTCTTTTAAAAACAACACTGATCTGATCTCTTTAAATAATTTAAAGTAGACGATGAAATTAACCCCAAGGTGTGAAGACCTCGGTTGTAAAACAGTTACGTAATATTGATAACATTGATTGTTATGCTTAATAATAATGTGTAAAACAGTTACGTAATATTGATAACATTGATTGTTATGCTTAAGTTCAGCTGCCTGTAACATTTACAGGGTTTGCCATGGTGCCACCTTGCCGGCCTTCTCCCAAAACCATCCTCTATCTTTCCAACTTAGATGATCATCTCATTGCGAGGAGTAGGTTCGATACATTGCTTGTTTACAACAATGCGTCTCATAATATATATGCTGCTGCCACCGCTAATCCTGTGAAGGTTATTCGTGATGCACTGTCACAAGCGTTGGTTCACTATTACCCTCTTGCAGGCCGGGTAAGGAGAACCCAGGATGCCCGTAAACTCCAGCTAGACTGAACTGGAGAGGGTGCCCTCTTCGTTGAAGCCTCCACGCATAGCAATCTTTCACTGCTGGGGAAATTGGAGGTGCTGAAACCCTCATTTGAGCAACTGCTCTTTCAGTTTCCGCTCACTGTAGAAATCGAGGAAGTTCCGCCTCTCATTTTTCAGGTAATTAGCTTCGCTCCTTTGCCATTCTTTGTAGGATATTCTTAATGGATTGGTTGAAATACAGTATGAACTGATCACAATGGGTATAACTTTCTGTTTTGAAAACATTAGGTAACTCGCTTCGATTGTGGGGGTTTTGTTGTGGGTGTGAGTTTCAACCATAGTCTGTGTGATGGACGAGGGGCAGCGCAGTTTCTCAAGGGAGTTGCAGAGATTGCGAGAGGAGAGGCAGGGCTCTCTATTGAACCAGTATGGCAGAGAGAATTTCTTAAACCTCTCCAGCCCCCTCTGGTCCACTTTCAGCATGATGAACTCTTTGAAAGTGGATTCATCGTAAACCCTAATTCTCTCCTGCAGCAGCCAACAGTGAAAGTCGAGGAGCTGGTCCTTGCTTCGTTTTTCGTCAGTTCGGATGCTTTAGAAAGAACAAAGCAGCGCATCGCAGAAGAGCTGAAAGAACATTGTACCTCGTTCGAAGTCTTGGCAGCGTTGGCCTGGCGAGCTAGAACAAGGGCTATGGGCGTTCCTCTTAATAATGCTGTCAGGCTTATCTTCACAATGGATATAAGGAGGGTGCTCAATCCCCCGCTTGCAGAGGGATACTATGGAAATGGTATGTACTTGGCGTGTGCACGCAGCACTACAGCACAACAGGTTGTCACCGGATCCCTTTCTGAAGCTGTAAAGCTGATCAAGAAAGCAAAGTCATCTGTAACTGAAGAGTACGTGAGATCGAGCATAGCTTTTCTTGAGAAGAAGCGTTCTTGGCTGCAAGAGATCACAGATGTGCGTGTCTGTGTTGAAGACACTTACCTTAGTGACTGGAGGTGCCTGGGAGTTAACAAGTTGGATTTTGGGTGGGGTGAACCTGTCACTGCAAGCCCAGTGAGTTGGCTCAAAAGTTTGTTGTGCACGATTGCATTCGTACCTCCCCCAGAGAATAGGAAAGGAGCAAAGATGATTTTTTCTGTCACACCCGTAAAGTTGAAAGCCCTCCACCTGGAAATGCAGAGTCTGGTATGAATTAGCAATTAGAGCTACAGTACTATGGAATCTGGATTAGGTCAAGTGTTTTTTCATGAATAGAATCTGTTTTGTCGCATAGACTCATATTAAAAGTTTAAAAGGGATCAAATGGTTAGGGTTCGAATATTGAGTAAATGTTTAAGAGAATGTTTATGGTTGTAATATGACGTAGTTTTACATATTTGGTTTGAAATATATTTTAAATATAAATTGAATGGATAGGTTATTTTTTATAGCATTTTATTATTTTTATAAAGTATATTTGTGAGCTTTAGGATGAGCATTATACATGGTTTTAAATTTATTTTAAATCTTAATTGATTAGATATGTTATTTTTTATAGCATTTTATTATTTTTTATAAAGTATATGCGTTAGGATGATCATTATATATGTGGTTCTAAATATATTTTAAATCTAATTGAGTGGACATGTTATTTATAGCATTTTATTATTTTTTATAAGGAATATGTGTCAACTTTAGGATGAGCACTATATATGTGGTTCTAAATATATTTTAAATATAAATTAGTTTAATATCAACATAGATTAGTCTTAAAAAAAATCTAGAACCAAGTGTCAAAAGAGCCAAATCTATTTTTTCATGAATAAAACTACTTTTCGTCTAGTAGCATAGATCCATCTTAAAAAAGATTCAAGGAAACATTTAAAAAACCAAACCTTATCTCTAAAATGAGTAAACATGTTATTTTTATAGCATTTTATTATTTTTTATAAAGCATATGTGTCAGCTTTAGGATGAGCAATATATATGTGGTTCTAAATATATTTTATATATAAATTAGTTTAATACCAGCGTAGACTAGTCTTATAAAAAATCTAACCAAGTGTAAAAAGACCCAATCTGTTTTTTCATGAATAAAACTACTTTTTGTCTAGTAACATAGATCTCTTAAAAAGGATTCAACCAAACATTCAAAAGACCAAATCTGTTCTCTAAAATGAGTGAACATATTAGTTTTATAGCATTTATCATTTATTATTTTTTATATAAAAGATACTTATAAGAAACTTATAAGATAGTTTTTATAAAAAAACTTACACATCTACACTATTTAACGATGAAATAAATCTTTTCACGACAATCATGCTTTTCTTTCACTTACTTATAATCATAGGTAATTTATTTCTTCAAAAAAATTCACAGATTCCTTTGGTTTCGCCGGAAATTCCTTCTTCATCTTACTTGATAAAATCAGCTACTAGCTGTGATAAAATTGGGGTGGCTGACTTTTATTTTAATTTGAAGATATATAGGACGAAAACTCATAAACAAATTGTATTTTTATTGATGATGATGATGATGGTTAACGTCCCTTGAGACCAAACTTTGGTCTATCGAACTTAAAGAAGAGAATTATTATGGTCATGAACACTATATATGTAGTTCTAAATATATTTTAAATATAAATTAGTTTAATATCAGCGTAGACTAGTCTTATAAAAAAGTCTAACCAAGTGTAAAAAGACCAAATCTGTTTTTTCATGAATAAAACTACTTTTTGTCTAATAGCATAGATCTCTTAAAAAGGATTCAACTAAACATTCAAAAGACCAAATCTGTTCTCTAAAATGAGTGAACATATTAGTTTTATAACATTTATCATTTATTATTTTTTATATAAAAGATACTTATAAAAAACTTATAAGATATTTTTTATAAAAAAACTTACACATCTACACTATTTAACGATAAAATAAATCTTTTCACGACAATCATGCTTTTCTTTCACTTCAGTAACTAAATACATACTTTATAAAAAAAAGTTAAATAAACTATTTGTTTTTCTCATATATTAAAATTCTCAATTCAAGCAATCTTAATGGTTTTTTTGTTATTCTAAAAATTAATAATCTTTGACTTCAAGGTTATGTTCAACATTCTCTGTCTTAAGGTGAAGTTGAATGTAATGTAATTTTTAAATTTATACAAATTAATGAAGAAATCATTTGTAATTATTATGGTAATTATATGGTGACATTATAATATGTGAAAAATAGTATAATCATAAAATTTTAAATATATTAAAAAAAAAATAGAAATGGGGATCTTATGAAAATGATTTAAGAGATTTATTAAAATAATTAGATAGATTTAAATTATGTCAAAGATTCAAGGAGATATTGTTGAACATGTTAAGAAAATAGTATTATACAACTTGACTAGGTTTATTTGTTAAGGATATGTGTTTTCTTTTACAAAGTTATAAGTTAAATTTCCAGGTGATAAGGTATGTATACATGGGTGTATTGTCACATTGATTTTATGGACAACTTCATTAAGAATTACTAAGAGAAAATATATAATAGCACAACCACAAGTAATGTGGCAAGTGAACGCTAAGCCAGCCAACCACTTAGTACTCTTGTCAATATAGTTAACATAAAACAATTACTATTTAAATAAATAAAAACCTGATATGAAGAAAACAAAAAAAAATGGTATTTAAACTTAACAAAATACAATGACCATGAAATGAATCTCGGTTGTACATTTGTTACACTCAAATAAATCTTGTTGATTTACTCAAGGAAGTCCAAAATAATTAAATATGGCCAAAAGTTATTTTAAAATTATTAGACCAAATATTAATTATTAATGCAATATTAAATTAATTTGGTCAAGGAGGACATATAGGAGGTTGACTAGGACCCTTAAGAAACAAAACTGCTGAAAACAAAGAAAAACAACAGACAATCAAAGAAGGCATTTTTTCGCTAATAAGACTCAACAAGGATTCGTAACAATAAGAAAGCATCAAAGAAACTTAGTAAAAGCTATGGGAGACAAAATTAGCTAGTGACGGAGAAATTGATGAGGCAAATGGGTCCAAATGAAAAAGTAACTTGCCAAAGAAATATCCAACTCATTCCTAATTTGAATTCCAAGAAAGTAAGGATAGCCACACATAGTAGCAACTTTCAATTAGGCCAATGAGGGTGCATTGGATGATGATAGGTTCAAGGAAGATTGTTCGTGAATCTGATTGAGATATAAAAGGAGGGCATGCCACATTGACAACTTTTGATCAATTGTTCATGTCTTGAAAGCTTTGCTTCTCAGAGGTTGAGTGATGTGCCTCAACCAAGATTTGGGTGATGTGCCCCTTAGCAAATATGTTTCATCCATCTTTCATAATTCTAGTGCAACCATGAGAGTTGATTTGCAGGTCTGATCCAACCCATTCCATGAAGGATTCATGCCTCTAAGATTGATGCAAAGAATTATACAGTTGGTGGTGGATCTGGAAGGAGTTTCAGTTATGAGGAATGGTGTTGGATGGTTTTGCCCTTCTATGAAAGTTATCAGTCGATTACAAGTTTCACATGTGTAATATGATGTTCATTATTCACCCAAGGTTCAGATCTATCATTCCCACTTGTTCTTACCTACTCTTACTGAAGGATTGAAATATCATTCCCCCTTGTTCTTACCTAGTGTTTGAGTTAATATCCCTATAAATCGGATTTGGGTATATTATAGTGGTATCATAGCACTTTCCTCTACTCCTGTGGAAAGTAAGCTCTTAAATGAAAGAAAGCTTGTAGATCACATCGCAAGTTGCAACCATCACGCTTGTACTAGCAGTTGAATATGAGGATTTCAAACAATATGAAGAAGAAGAAATCACCTACATTGATGAGGGCTTGCATATGTCATGAGAGGAGGATGACTATTTTTGTGAAATGACATACATAAATGACATAAGGCCCAATTCACCAAGGGAGAGCCATGAGTATGAATTAGAAAAGAGGATAATAGCAAGGAAAAATATGAATTTCCATTATCAAGAATATCTAGCTCTGGGTAAGGAAATTTGTGTAGTTATTTCCTTCAAAGATTACTTGCATTACAAGTATACATTTTGGCCCCAATATTTGGATATGACTTACTTTGAGAGAAGCAAACTATCCAAAGAGAAACCAAGTTGTTCTACTCCTTTGAGTAAAAGAGAAGAAAAAAGGACCAAATGTGAAGCTTCATCAGATCCATTTGCATATAGTGGCATCATGAGACTCTTAGGATTTTCTTTGAGAAAATCTAAATATATGGACCATAAGTCTACCAAGGATAAAGATGTATAAGCTATATTGAAGGAGTAAATTCAAAGTACCAGTCAACCATCACAGGAGAAGAGCAACAATTTTTCAAAGGAAGAACCATGTGGTTCCTCTAGTGAATGGATGGAGTAAAAAGAAGAGGACATCAAGATAAGAAATGAAGGTAAAGATGTTTTATGTAGTATCTATGTCTTCTTGCATCAATATGAATAATTTTGAATCTCATGTGATGAAAATGAAAGCATAAGTTTTCAAATGCTAAAGTGGGTGTTAAGGATGAATTTGGTGTTGTGGGTTCATGCCACAAGAATATTTATAATGCATTGAAACCTTCGAAATCATGTACATAACCCGTCCTAATTAAGTTTTCTGATCAAATGGACTTGATGAACCTCCCACTAAGTTAGCTACAAGGGAGACTAAGGAACCTTGCAAGAGAGGAGGCCAAGCAATAATGTAGGAGGTTGTTGACAGTTTGGAGAGTGAATCCACTCATGGACACCCAAGATTCTTTGTTGGTGAGTTTGAGATCGCTACAAGGAAGATGGAATATGGGATTAGTAGAGGTGAAACCACTAGTGGACTATATTTAGAGGAAGAGAAAAGATCAGCCCTCCAAGCATCCTTAGAACTTCATTATGGAGTAAAAGGAAACCACACACTAGTTGAGAGTGAACCTAGAAGCTTGGAGGAGGAATATACCATCACACCTTCCCCACATAAAGAGATAGAGTTGACAGAAGGGTATAGTTATAATTATGATTTTTGAATTCCTTTTTCTTAGTTTGATATGGAAACCACTTTCGGTGAGAATATTGGCATCGTAGAGCCTACTAGTGTTGAGACTCAAAATTTTGAGAAGTTTGAATTGTTAGAAGAGAATTTGCATGGCTCTAAAGAATTGCATGAGAACACTTGTGGCAACCCACATAGTTATCTTAAGGAAAACCTCATGTGCAAGGTGAGCATGAGGATTATCTGATCTATAAGTGCTTAAAGGAGGCATTGACTTGCAATATTTTGGTAGGGTACTTGTCTTACACCAAGAGGGTTATGAACTTTATCTATGTGAGGAAGGACCATTGGCGGAGGGTGCTCTCAGTGAGCCACATAATTTGAGTGGATAATTGAAGGAGAACTAAGAGATTCTTATGGAATCCATAAAGAAATTTAGTGACATCGATGCCTTGGTGACAAGATGCTATTGGAAGGCTTCAGGAGGAGAGTTGCATGGAGAATCCTTTTGGAATATTTCATGATACTCAAGGAAGCAATGGCCAAGATAAAAGAGAGTTAAATGAACTTAATTTCAGATATAGATCATCTACTCATGGTGGCTAAAATGTAGCATCATGCAATCCGAAGGGAAGAAGGTGAATAAAAAAGGCTCATCAACAAATTGTAGGCCACCAATGATTCTTTGAAGTGCACAAAAGAAGCACTTTAAGAATCAAGAATGAAAATAGATCAACTTCGTGAAGATTTGAATATGTTACACTCTCCATATTTCATGGGAAACAATCATTTGCACATGGAAGGATACACCTTGGACATGATGGAGGAACCTCATGTGAGGATCGAACATGAGGAAAATTTTGATTTGCAGGTGCTTAAGAAGAGGAAGAATAATGAAGACTATGTCCAAGAACTTGTTTTGAAGGATGAGGAGGAGAAATTAGCTATGGGAGAGATAGATAATGGCATGACATTCAAATCATCAAGCAAAGGTACTCACTTACCTATGTGGATTGGGTAGATGAGTACATAACCGAATTGGAAGTGCAAGGATGCACTAGACTTGCTTGCATTGGTAGGATATTTATGGACATGTCATCTAATGTGAAACCTTGTAAGCATAAGAATGTGCTTATATGGAATCCATGTGATCCTTCTAATACGCATAGTAGCACATGGGAATCCTACTTGATTTGGTTGGATGGACATGCTAACATGGGGAGTGTTTCCAAACACGTACTTTTCTCGAGGTAGATTTTGGACTACCCTCATGGAAGGGATATTTGGATCTAAAAGAGAAGGATTACTTTTTTCCATTTTGATAAAAAAATATGAGTGTTAAATCACTCATGGATGGAATGGATATATCCACCAATGATATGGAGGCTTTGGGAGGTAAATGTTTCTCTTATTTCTACAATGAAATATTTGTTGTTATTGACATTGTTTTGAAAAGTTAGAAACAACAAACACATATTTTATAGCCATTAGATATCTCCATTTCCATCCATATATTGAGTGAGAAACTACACAGAAGGTTTTGAATCACCATGTAAGAGAAGTTTAGTTTGCACTCATGGCATGTTGAAGACAATAGTGCATGCAAGAAATTAGATGGCAGAAGTGGAGATCCAAACTTTGTTGGATATAATAGAAAAGGTTTCCAGAGGTATTAGAAGTGGTGAAATTTCAGTTTGATTTTGGGATTCATCAGAATGACATATTGTTTCAAATGTTAGTGATGGATGAGGGTGTGCAACACATACTATGGGATCCTTGTATTGTTTGGTGTGGACATATTAGAAACTATGCATTTCTTAGGTTCATTTGGGACCTTGACATCATTCCAAGACTTGGTTGTTTCAACTGGAAGATCAATATTACCCACTATGACCATCAACCTATCTAAAAGTGAGACAAGTGAAGTACTAGATGATGGATGGTCAACTCAGTGAGGATGTGAGGATGGCCATTCGACCTATGGATGGTCTAGAGATGGTTGTGGATCGGATAGGTGTGGAGGAGGAAATAGTGGTAGGATTCCATGGTGAGGAGGAGGAGGAGGCAGAGGAAAATATGATAGTCGATTGTATCAGCAATGAGAAGGAGGATATGGAGAAGGAGGTGGAGGAGGAGGTTCATTTCCCCCATCAAATAAATTGGAGGAAGATGAATTACCATGTCCATTCCTCCTAATAGCTATAATGTTGGATACATAGATGATATGATGCATCATACCCCTCATATCATGAGGAATAATCCTCCATATCTCTATTAGTGTGGCATCTCACAATATCTCTTGAACCCATACATTGTGGACTCCCTATAAATCCAATAATGAGGATAATTGGTTTTCAATGTCCTCTTAGAATATAGCATCCATCTTATGCCCCAAGCTAGGTCTAGGAAACTAAGTCACTTCCCCATAATCATCCAAATTTGCATATGTCACCGGTAGAGGCCCCTCCCTGTCATAAGTGCCAATATCTGTAAAATATATAGTGCACAACAATAATTAGACAATTTCATTAAACAATTTAAACAAAATGTTAAAATAAAATTAAGCTGCATTAAGTAAGACAATAAAATGCAACTAGATTAATTTAAACATAACAATAATATTAAATCTATCATATGGTGGTTCATCCTAGGTGAAAAAGATTTTATGACATTCTCACTAATCCAACTTTACGTAAGGATATAGCACAAGGTCTAAAGTATCATCATTCTCACTAGCTAGTAACTCAGGTACCTTTGAGGTGATCATGGTTGGGAACTTTGGTTGGTCCCTCTTAGATAAAATCTTTCCCCACATATGCATATGCGGCTTGGTCATCCCCCTATGAGGGAATCAATCAAATGATAGCCTCATGGTTTTAAACCTCTCAAAAAATAAACAACATAGATTTTAAGCAAAAGAGAAGTTGACTCTCCCCTCAAACCATGCATAACATCAATCCAAAGAAAAAAAAGATTGTAGAAAAGAAATGTCAAACCACTTAATGCATATAGGTATATGCACCAAGGAATATACTTAACATAATAGAGGATGTGTTTACCATCATTAGTGAAGTGTTTCATCATCGTAACAAAAAGAGAGAGGTACATAGCCTCCTCTACACTTAAAGAAGAAATATGTAGGTTTCCTCTAGAAACCTAAAAAGTAGTAGGGTCACTTACCTCGTCCCTTACATATCTTTGATATTAAACAAGTAGACTCTCTTTTGCAACACCAAGTGGGACATCAAGGAATTGGGGAAAATCCTCCCCTCTCCTAGATATCCCAATGATGAAGTAGATGTCCTCCTCTATGGATTGAAACCACAAATTGAGACCAAATCAAAAGGACTATCTACATTGATCCCAATCATGGATCAACTACATCAAGAAAGGTGAGTTCCATTTTAAGGATGTATCCTCCTAAAATATATTGAGGATTTCAACATCCCTCAAGAAGTATCATGTCTTTGTTGTAATGGGGAGAGGGTACAAATCTCTCTCCCTCCCTATGGCTCCCACTCCCATACAACATTGTACATGTACACCCTTTTAGAATATGGAGAATATGAAAAAAATCTGTGAGGACCCTGCAGTAAACAAGTAATCAAAACACACGATATAACAGCGGAACTCAAAATCACTTTTATATTAATCGCAAGCCACTTCGAGGGGGAAACCTCCTTTGAGCAAGCTCAATACAAAATAACTTCACGGTGCCTTCCTTGGCCTCAACACACACCTATATACCAAAATAGGCACCAATACTATGGGTCAAAACCATGGGCCAATATAAACTATGGATCAACAAATACTACAGGTGGCTTACAAAGCATATGCGCCTCACAACAATAACACAAACTATGGATCAACAATTACTATGGGATGACTTACAAAGCATATGCGTCCAACAACAATATACTAACATAGTAAAGAGAGGGATTGACATGGGTTCCTAACATCCCCTCCCCCTTAAAAAAAGCTTTGTCATCAAAGCTTTAGATGTAGAAATTGTCGTTGTATCTGGAGGAGTGGTTCCCACGTAGCATCCTCGAGCTGCATTCCATGCCATTGAATTAAGACCTCTGTGATAGAGCGAGAGCGAAGCTGATGAGTGTGCTTATTGAGGACAGCCTCCAGCTCCAAAAAGATGGATCCTTCATTATCCAGTTCTGGTAAAATAGTTTGGCCTTTGATGTTGGTGCCAAGAAATTTCTTCAGATAAGAGACATGAAATACTGGATGAATGCGGGAATAAGGCAGAAATTCAAATTTAGAAGCAACAGACCCAATCTTCTGAAGAATCCTATATGGCCCATAGAACTTTGGGGCGAGCTGATGACGCCCTTGAGTTTTAGTGAGGATTGCTTGTAAGGCTGGAGACGAAGAAAAACCATATCACCGGCTTCAAAAGTGCACTCAGAGCGGTGATGATCAGCTTGTTGCTTCATGCGATTGCCTGCCATGTGAAGGTTTTCGCGCAAAATGCGAAGGACCGCGTCAACTGCCTGAACTGGAGAACTGCTGGGGGTGTAAGGAAGAAGAACTAGCGGTGCCTGAACATAAACTGCTTCATATGGAGTCATTTTAGAGGCAGTGCGGTAAGAGGTATTGTACCACCATTCAGCGAGAGGGAGACACTTTTCCCACTGATGTTGTTGCTCAGAGGAGAAGCAACGAAGATAAGGTTCCAAGCATTTATTGATCATTTCAGTCTGACCATCCGTTTGGGGGTGATAACCTGAACGCATCTTTAGTTTGGTGCCAGTGTGGTGAAAGAGTTCTATCCAAAAATGACTGGTGAAAGTCGCATCACAATCCGAGACAATGGAAGAAGGCATTCCATGAAGACGAAAGATCTGGTCCAGGAAAATTTGAGCAACGGAAGAGGCTGTATAGGGATGGCTGAGAGCACAAAAATGACGATATTTGGAGAGGCGATGAACCACAACCAAAATCACAGTCTTCCCTCCAGATGTAGGGATCCCGTCAATGAAATCCATAGAAATATCTATCTAGATCTGGGGAGGTATGGGCAAGGGCTCGATCAATCCCGGGAGGGGTGTTGTTTCACCCGTATTGCGCTGGCAGGTATCACCTTCAACCACCATCTGTTGGATTGTCCTTGTCATGCCCTGCCAAAAGAAGTTACGCCGTGCCCATTCATACGTTTTGAGAAAACCAGAGTGCTCCGCTGACAGAGAAGCATGGAGTTCATAGAAGATAGCTTGTTGAAGAGCTGTGTTCTGGGGAAGCACCAGACGACCCTTGTATTGCAGTAGAGCACCATCCCAAGAGTAATGTGGAATAGCAGAAGGGTTGTTGGCCAAGCGTTGGATGATGTGAGATAATGAAGAGTCATTGACATAACCCTGCTGAACCGATTGCAACCAATTTGGAACAGGCATAGAAATAGCGGAAAGAGAACCTTGGTCATCAAATGTGCGAGAAAGGGCATCCGGCACAAGATGGTCCTTACCCTTCTTATAAGTGATCTCATAGTCATAACCCATGAGGTTGCTAACCCATTTCTGTTGTGCTGGGGAGGATACACGCTGTTCTAGGAAATATTTTAGACTCTGGTGATTAGTCTAGATGCAAAAATGAGTCCCTAAGAGATAGGGTCGCCACTTTTGTACTGCATGCAAAATGGCCATCATTTCCTTCTCATATGTAGAGGCAGCTAAATTCTTACCGGAAAGGGCTTCGCGGGTGAACGCAATGGGGTGGTCATCTTGAAGGAGAACAGCACCAAGTCCATTGCCGCAAGCATCACTCTCAATAGTGAAGGGCTTGGAAAAATCGGGCATAGCTAGAACGGGTGTAGTGCACATAGCTTGTTGCAGCTTGACAAATGCACGCTTAGTAACATGTGTCCATGTAAAAGCATCATTTTTCAATAGCGCAGTTAATGGAGCTGCAAGCTTCCCATAAGCCTTGACAAACTTGCAGTAGTAGCCAGTCAACCCCAAAAAACCACGAAGGCTCTAGAGTGTCTTAGGAGGTGGCCAATTGTTCATGGAAGCGATTTTGGCAGGATCCACACGAACCCCTTGTGCTGAGATAATGTGCCCGAGATACTCAACTTCCTTTTGGCCAAAAACACATTTAGACTTTTTGGCATGGAGATGATGATCAGAGAAAAGTTGCATTACAAGAGCCAGATGCTGGAGATGTTCAGCCCATGTTTTACTGTAGATGAGGATAGCATCAAAAAATAGCAGAATGAATTTCTGCAAATAGGGCTTGATGTTGGGAGGAATGCTACCAAGGAGGAGCTGAATAAGATGGTCCTCTGGTCGTGAAGGTGGAAGTCCCACTCGTTCAGCAAAAACATTTGTATAGCGATCCAGAATTTGTTGGAGATCCAAAGGAGTAGTGAGGGCCGCTGAAGGTTGCATTTGAAGGGAATGGAGCTGAGCAATGACACCATGGGAACTCTTCTTAAGGAGTTTTTCCAGGCAATGTGAACTGATGATGCTGAGAGACCCTAGTTGTAATCCCTTCAATGTGTGTTTGTGTCCATCGAGGGAGAACTGCATCTAAAGGTCAGCAAAATCCCATAATATGGGGCCAAGTGTGCGCAGACATTGAGCGCCCAAAACCACATCACATCCGCCTAAGGTCAAGGAAAACATGTCAGAGTGGAGGTTATAATCTCCCATAGAGATACGCACATTATGACACTTCCCTTTGCAAGGTAAGGTGCCCCCATTGGCAATCATGACTTCAAAGTGGGAGCAAGGATGGATAAAACAATCAGCTTGTTTGGTGATCCGAGGATCAATGAAATTATGAGTGCTAC
>LPNX010783893.1:0-69230 GCA_001517045.1 Pseudotsuga menziesii | reverse complement strand
ATAAAACAACTCCGGTAGAAGTCATCAGGTAATCCTTTAGTGTGATTAGCTAGTTTCTCAAATTCAGTTTGATACTCTTTCACAGTGCCAGTTTGGCGAAGTTGCGTGAGATCTCCTGTGAAGTCATCAAAAGCACTTGGACCAAATCGGTGCAAAAGGAGCTGGAAAAAAGCATGCCGTTTTGGCTCTTCATGAACCTTGATGTACCAACGATACCATTGAAGAGATTCCTTTTCCAAATGAAAGGAGGCAAGTGGAACTTGGTGGACATCAAAAGTATTATGAAGGCTGAAATACTGTTCTGCATGATAGATCCATCTAGTCGGATCAGTACCATTGAAGCGCGGAAAATCTAGCTTCGGACCGCGAAAATTGCTGGAAGAAGAGAACCCATTGGTTGATGAAGACTCGGACTGTCGTCTGGTGTTCATAGCTGAATGCTCAAGATGGAGACCAATAAATTTGTCATCCAGTTCCTGGAGTTTGGCTTGGATGGCTGCAAGTGCTTCCTCCATGATTTTTGCTCCGGTGCGGGTGACAACCATAAGCAGGAGATTTTTCAGGAAGGGATCTGCAACGGCGCGGAAGTGATCGGCAACAGGTGGATCTGCAACGACGCGGAACTGACCGGCAATAGTTCTGGACAGAGGAAATCTGCAATTATGCAACTGAAAATAGATATGGACCCCAGGTATGTGCGGCTTCCTATCGGTTCAAGGGATTCACTCGGCCACCAATGCTGTCTGACGACTTGCGTATTGAGGCAGTACCCCTCACTCCATGGCTCAGGTAAAACTAATAACCGCTTGGCCACAAACGACAGCTCTTGGTTTACCTCACAGGTGGGAACTAGTCAATCAGGTAGGGGTCGTTGCCCTTTTCGCTGGTAGGTCCTCTCAATGGGCCAGCTACTTCGGGGTTCCTATGGTACTCCTCACAATGAGTTTTAGGGCTTATGCCCAAGTACTTCCCACAGTTAAGCGGAGAGGGATTATTCCCAGATCCGAACCTACAACAGAATATATATATATATATATATATATATATATATATATATATATATATTTGGGCAGAAATTCCACCCAATGTTCAAAAACTGGATCTATATTGCTCAGAATCGCTATTATAGCATGTTTCCGGAGCTGGAACAACCACTCTGCTTCTACCCATGAAATCGGAATAGAAATCTGGGCACTCAGTCAAAATATTTTCGTGCCGCAATTTCCGCAGCCGTCACCGAAATTCGGAAAAATTGCGGATTTTAAATCCGCGATATCTTCACTTTTAGAACTCCAAATGAGATGATTTTTTTTTTTGAAACTGCATATTTTTGAAAGAGGAATTCAGATATGCAATCTGTTTCTTCTGATTTTGTGCAAAAAGTTTCAGAAATTGATCTGAAAGTCACCGCCCAAAAAAAAAAAAGTCCCACGTGTGCCAAGGAAAGTGCTCTGATACCAGATGTGAGGACCTTGGAGCAAACAAGTAATCAAAACACACGATATAGTAGCAGAACTCAAAATCACTTTTATATTAATCGCAAGCCACTTCGAGGGGGCAACCTCCTTTGAGCAAGCTCAATACAAAATAACTTCACGGTTCCTTCCTTGGCCTCAACACACACTTATATACCAAAATAGGCGCCAATACTATGGGTCAAAACCATGGGCCAATATAAACTATGGATCAACAAATACTACAGGCATCTTACAAAGCATATGCGCCTCACAACAATAACACAAACTATGGATCAACAATTACTATGGGACGACTTATAAAGCATATGCGTCCAACAACAATATACTAACATAGTAAAGAGAGGGATTGACATGGGTTCCTAACAAAATCATACAAGAATACAAAACATGCATAGCATGATATATTCTAACTTTCAATCTAACCAAGAAACAAAGAACATAAAAAAAAAATGGAGATAAGAGAATAGACAAGAAAACACCATATATGTGTGGTAAAACCCCAAATGGGGAAACATCCATGAGAATGAAAAAATATTTGTATTCCTCAAAAATATATCCAACATTACAACTTGAGCTCCACTCCACATATGCTAACCTACAATATTACAAACATTATCACAAAGATACAATTCTCCTCAATGTTCTTGATATGATGATCTGAAAATTACTTAAGGCTCTTTATAACCATTATTTGCATGTGACATTTAAAATGTTAATTACTCACAAACAACCTTTAAAATTCATATTTAAAAGGCATTCATCAAACACATAAAACACATAAAAGTGTAAGCAAACCATCAATGGACAAGAACTGATAACGAAGTTCACCAAACCCCCTGGCTACATCTCTGGGACACTTTCAAATGGGAAGGCCAATAGATAAAATCTTCAAATGCTTACAAAATATGTCTTCTGGAAAAACTTCTGAGTTCTATCACTCAGACACAGAAACAGACTGCACTACTGCATTCCTCTCGAAAAATCAAGAAAATTGAGTATAAAGTTGACCCTGTTCCCTGAGGCTTCCTTTGGCATGCATTTTGAGGCAACCAATCTACACAAAAAGACAAAAATACTAAATGTTCTATACTTTGTCTCGGGAACTGTGTCGGTACTTCTCTACAAAAACCTGCATCTGAACTTTGTCCTATGCTATGTAAAATTCCGAACTCTGAACTTGACCCCCGTGGCGAGAAATCATGGTTCTTTTTATAACGTCTGGACGCTTCAAGTCTAAAATCATACTATGCTGAATTCTTTAATAATTGGCTACTTTGGCGCATTGGTTAAAGCGCTTGTTAAGATGGGAGGGAGTTCGCGGGATCAAATCTGCAGACCTCTCCCATATCTCACTTTTTGTTGTATGGTGGCACAATATGTATTAACCACGTTTCAACATGGATAATGTCTTTTGTTGTATGGTGGCACAATATGTATTAACCACGTTTCAACATTGATAATGTTTAGCGCTATCAAATAGCTAATGATTATAACATTATTGCAATGCAGCATTAACCTTTAGGATTTGATAATGTTTTAACTTAAAGTCCCACCACTTGGTTATTAGTTGGGTTCCACGTTTCCATATGGTTAAGCCTTTAGCACTCCACATAATAACATGCTCATGGTTATGGTTTGGCTTTAATATATGTTTATAATATGGCCTTTGTAATATGTTCCAATAAGGGGCCTCGGTGTTGGCATAACCCTTGGCCCACCCCCTTTTGCACATTAACTTATTAACCATTTCAATGGGGTCATGGTGGCCTTACCATGAGGTCTTGGGTTCGATTCCCATAGCCCCAAAACAACTTTTTAAACCATTTAAACCATCTTTGACAAAGCTTCAAACTTGAATATCTTCCACGTCTGGAAGCCTTTTTCCACGAAACAAATGTCACTGGAAATATGCTAACGAGCTCTTTCATTTTGTAAGCATGTATTTCCTTTTCGAAGACTTTAACTTCTATCTCCTTTGAGATGATCCACCTAGATCAAACCTCCCCACTAGAAAGATTTTTTACCATAAAAAGCATGAAATCATCCTGCAATCAAGTGAAGACATATTCGTCTCACTTGTCTTGTATCACTTTTCCATTCTTGGAACCTGTAGATCTGACTCAACATGACAATAATCAACACTACACAGATATTGTGAAGTACGTTAACTCCTTTTTTAACAAAATCTTCATTCAATATTGTAGGGACCAACCATATAATACTGTTGATCAGTAATAAGCTAAATATAAACATTGAATATGTGAAAGAGTTTGTACTTGTATCATGCTTATGCTTTATCATAGGAACAACCTCCCCACTAGAAATCCTTTTTACCATAAAAAGCATGAAATTATCCTGCAATCAAGTGAAGACATGTTCATCTCACTTGTCCATTATTGGAACCTGTAGATCTGACTCAACATGACAATAATCAACACTACACAGATATTGTGAAGTACATTAACTCCTTTTTCAACAAAATATTCATTCAATATTTTAGGGAACAACCATATAATACTGTTGATCGGTAATAAGCTGAATATAAACATTGAATATGTGAAAGAGTTTGTACTTGTATCATTCTTAAGCTTTATCATAGGAACATTATCAACCATAGTAAATGTATTGTGATGCAATGGCACTTCCTCTTCATGTTTATGATTCTTTTCTTCCTTAACTTGCATAGACATAAGTACCAAATTCTTACTTGCATTAACAACTCTTTTTAATTGTTGTGTAGTTCCCAATGATTTGTCATTTTTATATGAATGTGAGTGTACTACGTACTCAATTCCTTCATTAAACAAATGATATTGATTATATTCTCGATAGAATATTTCCTTTCGATCATATAAATATGGGCTTCCCAACATAATTCCACAGATATCTAATGGAACCACATCAAATTCAACTTCATCTACAAACTTGGATGTAATTTCAAGCTTGATATCACATTGTCTTGTTACTTGTAATCGGTTATCTTTGCATACCCAACCTAGTGGACAAGGTTTCTTGTGTGGTTTAGTTGTTAATCCCGATTTCTTAACTACTTCTTTTGAAATAAGATTAGCTTGAGATCCACTGTCTATGAGTGTGTCAATATTGGTTTGTTTAGTGATTACCCTTATATGAAATAGTGCATTTATTTTTCTATATTTAGAACCATTATGATCATTAGATGTAGAAGCACATGAAGAACCAATGTTAGAATCATTACCAACAATAGTTTTACCTTTCACGCCTGCGATGGATATCTTTGTTTCATCCTCAGAATCTGATCCAAGGTCCTCAACAATCATCGTATCCTTTGGCTTCCCTTTTTTATCCTTAAACCACGTTGGTTTCAATTCTGGATGTAGCTTCCAACAATATTCTGCATCATGTCCATCTATCTGACAATGCAAACATGAAAGCTTCGTATCCCCTTTCTTCACGATAGTTGCATGCTTACCTTTCTCCTTTTCCTTTCCTTCTTTTGACTGACTGGGTTCAGCTGAAGAAAGATCATGAACACCCTTCTCTTTTGACTCAATGTGCGTAGCTTGCACACACACCTCATCTAGGTTAGTCGGATTAAACATAAGTATTGTATGACGCAAATAATTATGCAATCCTCCTATAAACTTAAGAAGAGTTTCTTGATTGTAAAGAGGTATACCCAAAATCAAAGCTCTCTTTTTGAATTCCTGACTGTACTCTTGTACATTCTAACCTTTACCTTGCTTTAAGTTTTTCCAATCCATCATGGCTTATTGGACATATCCTAATGGATCAAATTTCTTCTTTAACGCTGAAGTAAACTCATACCAGGAAGAAATAATTTACCTTTTGTAAGGAGGTCTTCCTGTGTCTTACTCTCCCACCAGATGAGTGCGGTGCCTTTAAGACGAAAAATAGCTAACTAGATTTCGACTTGATCATCCACAAGCTTTTGAATCCTGCAATACACCTCATTCTTCTTAATCCAATCATCTAGTTTTTCAGCGTTAAGTTCACCATTATATGTAGGCAATTCAAACGTAATATCAAGTTTCAAATAAGGTAAATCAAATTTAGCCTTCTCAGGTTGTTTATTTGGATTTGAAGAAGCAGTACTGGAACTTTTAGAAGAGGAAGAAGATGAAGAAGAAGGTTCACAAGGTTCTTCTCCTTTTCTTGAAGCATCATCCTTTGCTTGCTCCTTCTTTATTTTCTTATTTTCCAACCTCTCTTGATAATCTGCAAACAACTTTTCAACTCTATCTTCCATCTGATAGAAAGCTTTGGGGAAGGCCTTCTCATATTCTTCTCAGTAGTCTTCACTTGCCATTTTCTTTCTTCTTCTTGAACCAATTTCTGGATCAAATGCTTCAATCTCTCCTTCACCACGCTGAAACCTGGATCTTGTTAACATAAAAACTTCAAAATGCAATGGTTAAACTCACTCTGATACCACTTGATCTGAAAATTATTTAAGAATCTTTATAAAAATTATTTGCATGTGAAGTTTAAAATGTTAATTACTCACAAACAACCTGGATTAGTTGTCTTTTCATGAATGGAATCTGTTTTGTCGCATAGACAGTATAGATTCATATTAAAAAGATAGTTGAAAAGGGATCAAATGGTTAAGGTTCGAATATTGAGTAAATGTTAAGAGAATGTTTATGGTTGTAATATGACTTAGTCTTATATATTTGGTTTGAAATATATTTTAAATTTAAATTGAATGGATATGTTATTATTTATAGCATTTTATTATTTTTATAAAGTATATTTGTGAGCTTTAGGATGAGCACTATATACGCTTTTAAATTTATTTTATATCTTAATTGATTGGATATGTTATTTTTTATAGCATTTTATTATTTTTTATAAAGTATATGTGTGAGGATGAGCATTATATATGTGGTTCAAATATATTTTAAATCTAAATTGAGTGGACATGTTATTTTTTATAGCATTTTATTATTTTTTATAAAGCATATGTGTCAGCGTTAGGATGAGCACTATATATGTGGTTCTAAATATATTTTAAATATAAATTAGTTTAATATCAACATAAATTCATCTTAAAAAAGATCTAACCAAGTGTCAAAAGGGCCAAATCTGTTTTTTCATAAATAAAACTACTTTTTGTCTAGTAGCATAGATCCATCTTAAAAAGGATTTAATCAAACATTTAAAAGACAAAATCTGATCTTTAAAATGAATGAACATGTTATTTTTATAGCATTTATTTTTTTTTATAAAAAACACTAGTAAGCTTTAAAATAAGCATTAAAAACTTACACATCTTCACTAATAAACTATAAAAGAAAGACAATCATGCTTTTCTTTCACTTATTTATAATCATAGGTAATTTATTTCTTGAAAAAAATTCACAGAGATTCCTTTGGTTTCGCCGGAAATTCCTTGTTCGTCTTACTTTGATAAAGATTTAAAATATTCTCAGAAGCACTCCCGCACCGCCCGAGGGTGGATGAAATCAGCCTGCTAAGAGTGAGTGGCTAACTTTTATTTTAATTTGAAGATATATAGGACGAGAACTCGTAAACAAATTGTATTTTTTTATTAGACACAGTAACTAAATATATACTTTATAGAAAAGGTTAAATAAACTATTTGTTTTTTCTTATATATTAAAATGCTAAATTCAAGCAAACTTATAGTATTTTTTGTTATTCTAAAAATTAATAATCTTTGACTTCAACGTTATGTTTAATCATTTTGTTATGCTTAACATTCTCCGTCTTTAATGTGGAGTTGAATTTATACCAGCTTAGATCCAAATCCTAGGCTCTATCAAGCGCCTTGAGGGATCAAATCTCTTCTTAAGTATCCATTGATTTGATTCAAACCAATAGACACATCTTTTTAGTTAAGGTTCACATATAATATTATTATTATTAATATTTAATATTATTTATGATCCACATATAGTATTTATTATTATTTTTTATTTTGTTAAGAACGAACATTACAACATTTCTCCATACATGGTTTTAAAACCATATGCAAGGCCTTGCACATGGTCTTAAAACCATTTGCAAGGGCCTCCTAAACCATGTACAATAAAACCATGGGTTGTTTAGGAGGCCTTCAACATGGTTTTAAAACCATCTTGAAGGCTCTCCCAAACCATGTACAATAAAACCATGGGTTGTTTAGAAGGCCTTGCACATGGTTTTAAAACCATGTGCACATGGTTCATGGTCTTAAAACCATGTGCAAGGCCAACATTTTTTTGCCGATAATTCAATTTTTTATTATTTTGTTAGGTAGGAACATGACAACAACTCCCCCATATTGTGTTTTTTTTCCCAATCCACACTTTTTTTACAGATAATTAAATTTTTTACTTTTTTATTGTTTTGTTAGGTAGGAATATTACAACATCTTCCCCATATTAGGTGGTTTTTATGGCCGACATTTATTTTGGCATATAATTAAAAAAAAAATTTGTTATTAATAAAAATAACGTTACATAACATTACAAGATCTCTCCCATACTCGGCTGTAGAGCGCCTCTCGACGCAATCATTATTTTAATGTAATTTATTTTTTAAATTTATATAAACCAGCGTAGATCCAAATCCTAGGCTCTATCAAGCCCCGAGAGGGATCAAATCTCTCTACGTGCAAACCTCTTCTCAAGTATTACACTCAATGAGCTATCAACTTTGGTGTGTCCTATATATACCATTGATTTGATTCAAACCAAAAGACATCTTTTTATTTAAGGTCAACATATAATATATTTATTATTAATATTTAATATTATTTATGGTCAACATATAATATTTAATATTATTTTTTATTTTGTTAGGAACGAACATTACAATAGCTCCCCATAAATGGTTTTAAAACCATTTGCAAGGCCCTCCTAAAACCATGGGTTGTTTAGGAGGTCTTGCACATGGTCTTAAAACCATTTGCAAGGCCCTCCTAAACCATGTAGAATAAAACCATGGGTTTGGGTTTTTTTAGGAGGCCTTGCACATGGTTTTAAAACCATGTGCCCGTTCCTCCTAAGCCATATACAATAAAACCATGGGTTGTTTAAAAGGCCAACATTCTTTTGCAAATAATTCATTTTTTTTTTGTTAGGTAGGAACACTACAACATCTCCCCGATATTGTGTTTCTTTTTTGATCCACATTTTTTGGGGAATAATTAAATTTTTACTTTTTATTGTTTTGTTATTTTTTATTTTTTTATTGTTTTGTTAGGTAGGAAGATTACAACATCTTCCCTATATTAGGTTGTTTTTCTAGCCGACATTTATTTTGTTTTATAATTAAAAAATCTATTTTTTTATTAATAAAAATAACGTTACGTAACGTTACAAGATCTCCCCCATACTGGGCTGCAGAGAGCCTCTCGGCTCAATTATGAAGAAATAATTTATAATTACTGTTATAATATATGAAAAGGATGATATAATATGTGAAAAAGAGTATAATCCTAAAATTTTAAATATATTAAAAAAAATTAGAAATGAGGATCTCATGAAAATGATTTAAGAGATTTATTAAAATAATTAGATAGATTTAAATGCTGTCAAAGATTCAAGGAGATATTGTTGAACATAGTTATGGAAATAGTATTATACAATTTGACTAGGGTTATTGCTTAAGGATATGTGTTTTCTTTTACAAAGTTATAAGTTAAATTTGGAGGTGATAAGGTATGTATACATCGGTATACAACACAAGTGTATTGTCACATTGATTTTATGGACAATTTCATTATGAATTATTAAGAGAAAATATATACTAGCACAACCACAAGTAAGTGAACACTAATTTGCCCACCAAACCACTTAGTACTCTTGTCAATATAACATTAAACAACCTAATGTTAACATAAAACAAATACTATTTAAATAAATAAATAAATAAAAACCTGATATGAAAAAAATAAAAAACAAAAATGGATATCAAAGCTTATTTAAGTCTTAATCAAGATGTATTTAAGCATAACAAAATACAATGACCATGAAATGAATCTCTGTTCTACACTTGTTACACTCAAATTAATCTTGTTGATTTGCTCGAGATAGTCCAAAATAAATGTAATGTCCCCAATATATAAATCTATCCCTTGGTGAAAATAAGTAAATATGGCCAAAAGTTATTTTAAAATTATTAGACCAATTATTAATTATTAATGCAATATTAAATTAATTTGGTTAAGGAGGACGTATAGGAGGTCGACTCGGATCCTTAATATTTTCCTCCCTCAAGAAGTCAGGAAACAAAGCTGCTAAAAACAGCCTAAAAACAAGAAAAGCAACAGACAATCAAACAAGGCATATTTTTGCTAATAAGACTCAACAAGGATTAGTAACAACAAGAAAGCATCAAGGAAACTTAGTAAAAGATATGGGAGACAAAATTAGCTAGTGAGGGCGAAATTGATGAGGCAAATGGGTCCAAATGAAAAAGTAACTTGGTAAAGGAATCTCCAACTCATTCCTAATTCGAATTCCAAGAAAGTAAGGATAGCCACACAAAGTAGCAACTTCCAATTAGACCAATGAGGGTGCATTGGATGAGGATAGGTTCAAGGAAGCTTGTTCATGAATCCAATTGAGTTATAAAAGAAGGACGACACACCACATTGACAAATTTTGATCATTTTTTCATGTCTTGAAAGTTTTGCTTCTCATAGGTTGAGTGATGTGCCTCAACCAAGCTTTGGGTGATGTGCCCCTTAGCAAATATGTTTCATCCATATTTCATAATTCCAGTGCAGCCATAAGAATTGATTTGTAGGTTTGATCCAGCCCATTCCATGAAGGATTCAAGCCTCTAAGATCAATGCAAAGAATTATACAGTTGGTGGTGGATTGGAAGGATTTTAGTTAGGAGGAATGATGTTGGATGTTTTTTCCCCTCTATGAAAGTTATCAGTCGATTACAAGCTTCACATGTGTAATATGATGTCCATTATTCACCCTGGGTCCATATCTATCATTCCCGCTTGTTCTTACCTACTCTTACTGAAGGATTGATGTATCATTCCCACTTCTTCTTACATGGTGTTTGAGTTAATATCCCTACAAATCTGATTTGGGGATATTACTGTGGAATCATAACATTTTCCTCTACTCCTATGAAAAGTAAGCTCTCAATTGAAATAAATCTTGTACATCACATCACAAGTTGCAACCATGATGCTTATACTAGCAGTTGAATATGAGGCTTTCAAACAATTTGAAGAAGAAGAAATCACCTACATTTATGGGGGCTTGCATATGTCACGAGAGGAGGATGACAATTTTTGTGAAATGACATACATAAATGACATAAGGCCCAATTCACCAAGGGAGATCCATGAGGATGATTTAGAAAAGAGGATAATATCAAGGAAAAATATGACTTTCCATTATCAACAATATCTAGCTTTGGGTAAGGAAATTTGTTTATTTCCTTCAAAGATTACTTTCATTACAAGTATACATTTTGGCCCCAATATTTGAATGAGACTCACTTTAAGAGAAGCAAACCATCCAAAGAGAAACCAAGTTGTTCTACTACTTCGAGTAAAAGAGAAGAAAAAAGGACCAAATGTGAAGCTTCATCAGATCCATTTGCATATAGTGGCATCATGAGACTCTTAGTATTTTCTTTGAGAAACTCTAAAGATCTGGACCCTAATTATACCAAGGATAAATATGTATAAGGGATATTGAAGGAGCAAATTCAAAGTAAAAATCAGCCATCAAAAGAGAAGAGCAATAATTTTTCAAAAGAAGAACCACGTGGTTCCTCTAGTGAATGCATGGAGCAAAAATAAGACGGCGTCAAGATAAGGAATGAAGGTAAAGATGGTTTTTGTAGTAGCTATGTCTTCTTGCATCAATATGAATAATTTTGAATCTTATGTGATGAAAATGAAAGCACAAGTTTTCTAATGCTAAAGTGGGTGTTAAGGATGAATTTGGTGTTGTGGGTTCATGCCACAAGTAAATTGATAATGCATTGCAACCCTTAGAAAGCATGTACATAACCCTTCCTAATGAATTTTTCTCATCAAATTAACTTGATGAACCTCACACTAACTTAACTACAAGGGATACTGAGGAACCTTGCGAGAGAGGAGGCCAAGCCATAATGCATGAGGTTGTTGAAAGTTCGGAGAGTGAATACACTCATGGACACCCAAGATTCTTTGTTGGTGAATTTGTGATCACTACAGGAGAAATAGAATATGGGATTGGTAGAGGTGTAACCAATTGTGGAGTAGATTTAGAGGAAGAGAAAATATCAGCCCTCCAAGCATCCTTAGAACTTCATTATGGAGTAAAAGGAAACCACACACTAGTTGAGAGTGAAGCCAAAAGCTTGGAGGAGGAATATACTATCACTCCTTCCCCACATAAAGAGAAAAATTTGACACAAGGGTATAGTTATAATTATGATTTTTCCATTCCTTTTTCTTATCTTGATATGACAGCCACTTTTGGTGAGAAGGTTGGCATCGTAGAGCCTACTAGTGTTGAGATTCAAAATTTTGAGAAGGTTGAATTGTTAGAAGAGAGTTTGCATGAATCTAAAGAGTTGCATGAGAACACTTATGAAAACCCACGTGGTTATCTTAAGGAAAACCTCATGTGCAAAGTGAGCATGAGGATTACCCGATCCGCAAGTGCTTAAAGGAGGCATTGACTTGCAATATTTTGGCAAAGCACTTGTCTCACACTAAGAGGGTTATGAAATTTATCTATGTGAGGAAGGTCCATTGGTGGAGGATGCTCTTAGTGAGCCACATCATTTGAGTGAATCATTGAAGGAGAACCAAGAGAAGCTTATGGAATCCATGAAGAACTTTATTGGCATCAATGCCTTGGTGACAAGATGCTATTGGAAGGCTTTAGGAGGAGAGTTGCAAGGTGAATCCTTTTTGAAAGAGTGCATGGTACTCAAGAAATCAATGGCCAAGATAAAAGAGAGTACATGAACTTACTTTCAGATAGAGATAATCTACTCATGGTGGCTAACATTTAGCATCATGCACTCAGAAGAGAAGAAGGTGAATAAAAAAGGCTCATTAGAAAATTGTAGACCACCAATGATTCTTTGAAGTGCACCAAAGAAGCCCTTCAAGAATCAAGAATGAAAACAGATCAACTTCATGAATATGTGAATATGTTACACTCTCCATCTTGCATGGGAAACAATCATTCACACATGGTAGGATACACCTTGGACATGATGGAGGAACCTCATGTGGGGATCGAACATGAGAAAATTTTGATTTGCAGGTGCTTAAGAAGAGGAATAACAACAAAGACTATGGACAAGCACTTGTTTTGAAAGATGAGGAGGAGAAATTAGCTATGGGAGAGATAGCTAATGGCATGACATTCAAATCATCAAGAAAAGGTACGCACTTACCTATGTATTGGGTAGATGAGTACATGACTGAATTGGAAGTGCAAGGATGCACTAGACTTGCTTGCAATGGTAGGATATTTATGGACACATCATCTAATGTGAAACTTTGTGAGAATAAGAATGTGTTTATATGGAATTCATCTGATCCTTCCAATATGCATAGTAGCACATGGGACTCCTAATTTATTTGGTTGGATGGAAAAGCTAACATGGGGAGTGTTTCCAAACACTTACCTTTCTTGAGGGGGATTTTGGACTACCCTCATGGAAGGGATATTAGGATCTAAAAGAGAACGCTTATTTATTTCCATTTTGATTATAAAATATCAGTATTAATTCACATGGATGGAATGGATATATGCACCAATGAGATGGAGGCTTTGGGAGGTAAATGTTCCTCTTATTTCTACAGTGAAATCTTTTTTGTTATTGACATTGTTTTGAAAAGTTAGAAACAACAAACGCATATTTTGTAGCCATTAGATATCTCCATTTGCATCCATATATTGAGTGAGAAACTACACAGAAGATTTTGAATCACCATGTAAGAGAAGTTTAGTTTGCACTCATGGCATGTTGAAGACAATAGTGCATGTAAGAAATTAGATGGCATAACGGGAGATCCAAACTTTGTTGGATATAATAGAAAATGTTTCTAGAGGTATTAGAAGTGGTGAAATTTTAGTTTTATTTTGGGATCCTAGAATTCATCAGAATGACAGATTGTTTCAGATGTTAGTGATGGATGAGAATGTGTAGCACAGACTATGGGATCCTCGTATTGTTTGTTGTGGACGTATTAGAAACTATGCATTTCTTAGGTTCATTTGGGACCTTGACATCATTCCAAGACTTGGTTGTTTCAACTGGAAGATCAATATTACCCACTATGACCATCAACCTATCTAGAAGTGAGACAATTGGAGTACGATATGATGGATGGTCAAGTCAGTGAGGATGTGAGGGTGGTCGTTCGACCTATGGATGGTCTAGAGATGGTTTTGGATCAGATGGGTGTGTAGGAGAAAATAGTGGTAGTTTTTCATGGTGAGGAGGAGGAGGAGGTGGTGTAAAATATGATGGTCGATCATATCAGTGATGAGAAGGAGGATATGGAGGAGGAGGTGGAGGAGGAGGTTCATTTCCCCCATCAAATGAAGTGGAGGAAGAATAAATACCATGGACATCCCTCCTCACAACTATAATGCTGGATACACATATGATATGATGCATCATACCCCTCATATCATGAGGAATAATCCTCCATATCTCTATTAGTGTGGTGTCTCACAATATCTCTTGAACCCATATAGTGTGGACTCCCTATGGATCCAACAATGAGGATAATTGGTTTTCCATGTCCTCTCAAAATCTAGCATCCATCTGATGCCGCAAACTGGGTCTAGGAAACTAAGTCACTTCCCCAGAATCATCAATATCTGCATATGTCACCAATAGAGGCCCCTCCCCATCATAAGTGCAAATATATGCAAAATATATATTACACAACAATAATTAGACAATTTCATTAAACATTTTAAACAAAATGTTAAAATAAAATCAAGTTGCATTAACTAAGACAATAAAATGCAACGAGATTAATTTAAACAGAAAAATAATATTAAATCTATCATATGGTGGTTCATCCTAGGTGAAAAAGATGATATGTCATTCTCACTAGTCCAACTCTACGTAAGTGTATAGCACAAGGTCCAAAGTATGATCATTCTCACTAGGTAGTAACTCAGGTGCCTATGAGGTGATCATGGTTGGGAAATCTGGTTGGGCCCTCTTAGATAACATCTATCCCCACATATGCATATGTGGCTTGTTCATCCCCCTAGGAGGGAATCAATCAAATGATATCCTCATGGTTGGAAACCTCTCAAAAAATAAACAACATAGATTTTGAGCAAAAGATAAGTTGACTCTCCCCTCAAACCATGCATATATCCCCACATATGAGGCTTGTTCATCCCCCTAGGAAAGAATCAATAAAATGATAGCCTCATTGTTGGAAACCTCTCAAAAAATAAACAACATATATTTTGAGCAAAATACAAGTTGACTCTCCCCTTAAACCATGCATAACATCAATCCGGAGAAAAAAAAGATTGTAGCAAAAAAATTTCAAACCACCTAATGCATATAGGTACATGCACTAAGGAATCTACTTAACATAATAGAGGATTTGTTTACCATAATTAGTGAAGTGTGTCATCGTCATAACAAAAAGAGAGAGGTACATAAACTCCTCTACACTTAAAGAAGAAATACATAGGTGTCCTCCAAAAACCTGAAAAGTAGTAGGGTCACTAACCTAGTCCCTTATATATCTTTCATATTAAACAAGTTGACTCTCTTTTGAAACACCAAGTGGGACATCAAGTAATTGGGTAAAATCATCCCCTCTCCTAGATAGACCAATGATGAAGTAGATGTCCTCCTCTATGGATTGAAACCATAGATTGAGACCAAATCAAAAGGACTATCTACGTTGATTCCAATCATGGATCAACTTAATCAACAAAGGTGACTTACCTTTTAGGGATGTATCCTCCTGATAGAGATTGAGGAGTATGACAACCCTCAATAGGTATTATGTCTTTGTTGTAATGGGGAGAGGGTATAAATCTTTCTCCCTCTCTATGGTTCCCACTCCCACACAACATTGTACATGTAAAACATGTTAGAATATGGAGAATATGAAAAAAATAATACAACAATACAAAACATCCATAGAATGAGATATTCTAACTTTTTATCTAACCAAGAAACAAAGAACATAAACAAAAATGGAGATAAGAGAATAGACAAGAAAACACCATATATATGTGGTAAACCCCAAATGGGGAAACATCCATGAGAATAAAAAAATATTGGTATTCCTCGAATATATCTCCAACATTACAACTTGAGGTCCACTCCACATATGCTAACCTACAGCATTACAAACATTATCACAAAGATACAATTCTCCTCAATGTTCTTGATATAAATACCCAAAGGCTCCCACTCACCTCTATTATATACCAAGAGGTATGGAAGAATAACATCCCAAAATAAATGTGGGATAAATAATTTTCCACCTCTTTATATAATGAATTGTAAAAGAGTATTTTTATCTATTATAAATGTGGGATAGCTCAATATTATAACATAAATAGTTATTTAGTTTTATTTTGTCTTCCAACGCTATTTATGACATCTGACAATGTCAACTATACATTATTACACATATAGTTATTAACACTACACATTCCAACACTCCCCATTAATGATGATTGGGAGAACAACACATAAAATGAGGAAGATGTCATTACATCAACTATCCCCCTTAATGAAAACTTTCTACTTTCCCAACAAACTAGAAAGATACACGAACTTTTGTCTCGTCATGGATTTGATGAAGATATTGGATGTTTTATTTTCTGTGTAAAAATAATCCAAACAAATAACACCATCCACAACAAGATCTATGATATAATGAGTATCCAAATAAATGTGTTTAGTTTTGGAGTGATACATTGAATTGTATGCAAGTTGAATTAGACTCTGGTTGTCACATCTCAACTAAATAGGAGACTTATGTACTAGATCAAGGTCTGTTAGAATATGTCAAATCCACACTGCTTCTTTAGTTGCTTCCTTAGTTGTTATGTACTCTGCTTCACAAGAAGAAAGAGAAAGATTTCTCAACTTCTTACTAAACCATGAAATCAGACTTAAACCAAGCTAAAATATATATCCTACAATATATAATATATTCGAAGTATCCCTTCCTAATCAAAATTTGTATAACCAAGAAGTGATACTGTAGCCTTGCTAGAATATAACGTACCATAATGCAATATATTTTGTAAATATATGAGAATTCTCTTTGTTGTTGTCCAATGACTTTCATGAGGATTTTTCATAAACCTAGAAACCATGTTGACTGCAAAAGAGATATCTATTCTTTTTTGTGTTTAATATATCAAACTCCCCACAAGCTAATGATACAGTGTGGAATCAACAAGAGGAGTTTCACAATCAACAATTAAATTTACACCGAACTGAAATGGTGTAGGTGATGGCTTACAATCACTCCTATGAAACTAAGCAAGCAAATATGTCACATACTTAGGATTAGAGATTAAAAGACAATCTACCATATGCCAAATATGTAAATCCAAAAAATAATGTAATAGGCCTAAATCAATCATTTCAAATTCATTGTTAAGATTATCCTCCATTTCATGTATCAATGTAAGTTGTGTGTTAGTAATTATAAGGTCATCCATATAAAGTATAGTTATGAGAGCATCATCATCAAAGTGCTTCACATGCATATTTGGATTAGATGCACACTAGTTAAAACCATTCTTCAATAAATAAGCACAAATATTTTGATACCAAGCTCTAGGTGATTGCTTATTACCATATAAAGACTTGCTCAATTTGCACACCAAACTTAAAGTTTCAGCAATAATAAAATTATGTGGTTGTTGCATATAAATGTATTCACCAAGATCACCATTTAAAAATGAGATATTGACATCCATTTTTTGTATTTCCCATTGAAACAATGCAACAAGTGAAAGAATAGTTCTTATTGTGTTCATTTTATCAACTTGAGCAAAAATTTTCAGCATAATCTATACATTCTTGTTGAGAGAATTATTTTTCTACTAACTGAGCATTATGTTTTTCAATCTTCCCATCTACAATAAATAAATAAATATATATATCCATTTACATCCAGCTAAATTTTGTCCAAGAGGAAGGGGACCACAAGTCTAATTCTTGTTCTTGATTAACGAGTCATACTCAATTTGCATTGCTTTCTCCCATTCAGGCTTATCTCTGTCTTGAGAATAAGTATCTAAGGAACATTTGTGGAAATAACTTTATTCGTAAGAGAAAATTCAAATATAGTTCTATGAGTATGGGAAGGACCAATCTCAAAGCCTACATATTCAAGAGTTTTATAGGCCCAACGGGAAGAGAAGTAGCAGTAGGAACCATACTAGTATCTTTAGAACATTCATGTGGATTACTTGAAGAAAAGGGTGAACTAGGATCCATAATAGGCATAGAATATGTGGAAGGAATAACAAATTTAGGAGTAACAAAAGGTGAAGGAAAATTCAAGGTAGTATGAGGCTCAACAGACTTAGGAGGAGGAGAGACTTCATCAGAGTGAACATCTATGCTAATAATGACACCTTGGATAGAAGGATCAAACAACCTATATGCTTTAGAATCCTCACAATAACCAATAAAAAATTTGTGAGACTTGGGTTATAAATTTTTATGTTTGTCATTTGGGATATGAGCCTAACATTCATTACCAAATACCTTAAAGTTGCTAATATCAAGTTTTATTCCTATCCATCTTTCCTCATGTGTAACCTACAAAACTAGTTCAATAGGAACTATATTAAATTTATAGTTACCACGATAAATAGTGCCATCTCAAAAACGTTTATGCAATCCTTTAGCATAAAGCATACATCTAGACATTTCAATCAAAGTTGTATTATTTCTTTCAGATACCCCATTTTGTTGAGATGTATAAGGAATAGTCTTTTGATGTTGAATAACATGCATAGATAAATATGCTTTAAATTCATTTTTAATGATTTCAACCCCATTATTAGTTCTCAAAGTCCTAATACTTTAACCAGATTCATTCTCAACCATGGATTTAATTTTTTGAAAAATACCAAAGGTTTCACTTTAATATTTTAAAAAATAAACCCAATATTTGAGACTATAATCATCAATCAAAGTAAGAAAATAAATTGCATGAGACAATGAATAAATTTTAAGAGGACTGCATATATTACTATGAATTATTCTCAATGGTTCTTTAGCAAGCTAAGCTTTACCTTTATTATACATTTCCTTATGATGTTTTCCGAAAACACAACTTTCACAAACACCTTTAGTGGAAGAAATTGAAGGTAATGCATGCACCACTTTAGACATCAGTTGCATTTTTTTATAATCCAAGTGACCAAATATTTAATGCCGTAATTTGCTTAGTTCATCATCATGATAAACATAGGAATAAAAATGGTGATATTTATGTGAATTAAAACTAATAAACTTATATAATCCAACATTATGATCAATAGACTAGAAGAAATAATGCTAAAGTTTTGTTCTATATATTTTAACACATACCTATTAGGCCAAGCTTAAAACTTATAACCTTCCTGACATACATGCTAAATAGAAATCAAGTTGATTGACATTCTTTGAACTTGAAACACATGTTCCAAGGTGCCATTTGGAACATTAACATCACCATATCCTAAAAGTGAAAGATGATTACCATCACTTATAGATACTTTATGTTGTGTGTGCTTTTTAGTGTCATAAGAATTAATCAAAGGAGATAAACTAGTCATGTGATTAGAAACATTAGAATCCATTATTCATTCCACATTAAAAGAAGAATTACTTTTTTGAACATAATAAGTACATGGAGATACCGAATATTTTTCAGAAGACTTTTTCTTTACTTTCGCAAGGTCACGTCTCCATTTAAATTACATTTTTTCATTGTGGTTGGTTTTTCTACAATACTTACAAGGATTAAACACTTTCTTTTTGTTAAACACCATGTTAGAATCATTAGGAGCATCATCAATAGAACTTGATCCTTGATTATGTGGCTTAGAATTTTTAAAATTCTTGTTAGGATTCCTTTTGCTGCGTGCCACTAGAGCTTTATTATTACATAATTGACCACTAGGAATTAATTTGTCTTGCTCATTTATCAGACCTTTACAAAAATCATCAAAAGAGGGTGTGTGAGTACCTTTTGACATTTTAATGGCCCTATTTCTAGTTTGGATGAACATATCAAAGCAGGAAGGTAATTTTTGTTCAACAATATTAATTAGAGCAATGTAATTCTTCTTGTAATCTTTACCACAATTATTTAATTTTTCATTATAATTTTAATTTCAACAAGGAATTTATCTATTCTATCAATATCTTTAGGGTCTAACTCATGATTTTTTTCAAGATGGTAAAAAAAAACATCATCACTTTTATCAAATAAAGGAGCTAGTGTTTTCCATACTTCAATAGGACTATCATCAACCTCAATGTATACATGTAAGCTATCTTGAACAGTTTTTCCAATGAATCCTCTTGCTCGATCACATCTCTCTCCCCATATTTCCAACTCTTTTGCATCGATTGGTTTGGTTAGTTAACCTTTATGTAACCTCCATAAGTTCTGACTCCTAAGCTCATCAACCATATTTTTCTTCCAAGAGAGATAGTTAGATCCAACCAATGCAGGAATGGAAACAACTTCTAAAGTCATGGTGATAAAATGCTAAACCCAAGAATGCAAAAAAATTGAATTGTTACAAAAAAGAAGAAAAGTAATTTAAAATCAAAATTTTCTCACGAATGTTGAAATTTTAAAATGACCATAACTCGATCAAAATAGTACACACAATATTTATTATAAGTAACCTATTTTTGAAACCGGAGCAGTCTTTTTGCATCCATATAGGCAAACATAGCACAAATGTGAGGACTCTTTCAAATGATATTTGTTCTACAATTTGCATGATTGTCACCAAAAAACTAGAAAATAACTAATTTTAAAACAATGATACCTCTACTTTCCAAATTCCAAACAAGATGTTTTTTTTAATTAAGTATTTTTTGAGAGAAACTCATATTTTCAAATTTTTTTGTTCATAATCTGCACAAAAAGGTTCAAAAATCGATCTAAAATCTGCCACCCAATTTCACCCAAAACATTACTCTACAAGGGTTAAGGTTTGAAAAAAATTCAAATATGTAGAATAAACCCGAGATGTGAAAAGTTCGAGTTGAGTATTGTAGATCGAGTCACAAAACTACAAAATATAAAGTCCTCAAGTAAAAACATGAGACAATGTTGCTTGAAAAAAATCTAAGGTTTTACTGAAGAAGGTAGAGTATAACAACCTACTTTGATACCATATTAGAATATTGAGAGTATGAAAAAAAGCATACAACAATGCAAAGCATGCATAGCATGAGCTATTCTATTCTTCTATCTAACCAAGCAACAAAGAACACGAACAAAAATGAAGATAAGATAATAGACAAAATAACACCATATATAAAACTCCAAATGGGGAAACATCCATGAGAAGGGAAACTTTTTCTTATTCCTCAAAATATCTCCAACGTTGCAACTTGAGATCTCCTCCACATATGCTAACCCAACGTATTACAAAGATTATCACAAAAATATAATGCTTCTCAATCTTCTTGATATGAAAACCCAAAGGATCCCCCTCACCTCTATTATATACCAAGAGGTGTGCAAGAATAACATCCCAAAATAATCCTTAATGATTTTCCACATCTTTATATTGTGAATGGTAAAAGGAATATTTTCCTCCATTATAAATGTGGTATAACTCAATAGTATTATATTAAGACTTATTTTGTTTGATTTGTCATTGATAATGTAACTTAAATGGAATATATTATTCATTATATTAGTTGTATTATTGTTATTTTACTTGGTTGTATTTTTATTGTACCTCCTTTTTGGGGTGTTTTCCCTCTAATCGGAGGTGTCATTAACGTAATTGGTCATATAAGAGTTGAGGTAAAACCTTTGTTATAAGTCGTGGAAATAGTCCCCAAGAGAATATGTATAAAATGTATTTTTAAGTATCCATAGGAGAAGTCATCCCAATAAGGTATAGAATTCGACCATGTTAGACCAAAAGGTCACACAACTGAAGAATATAAATAGGGAGGCACCCTCCCTCATTTGGACACGCTACAAGTGCAGGTAAGTTCACTCATAGAGTGACGAAAGACAAGTTCAATGGTGAGGAAGAAGAATAATTTGCAGAGGACATCTTATCTTTGGGTTTCCTATCTCTATCTGACAGTGTACTAGGTGGCAAATTTATACAGAATAAGTCGTTGGGTTTTCTCCCTTGTGATTTCTTAGGATAAAATATTTGTTTCTTTCATTTGTGTTGTGCTTTTTTATATTTTAGTGATCCTATTGCATTAGATAAAAGATATAATATATTTGAATTAAAATAAAAAATATAGCATGGTATCAGACCCACCTTAAAATAATGTATTGTGCAACCGAAATAATGCTACAACTTCTGCTATCAGAGATTAGAGTTTCATGCTTGCAAACCCCAAAAGGAAAATCTAGTAATCTTGGGATTTTCGATGTAACGCATTTTTGGAGAAGGATCAAGACCTAAAAAATTGATAAGATAAATATGGAATCTTGATCTACCTTGTATGTGAATTTCATCCTCCAATTTTCTATACTTCAAGAGATATTATCCCTCCAAAATAGGGTTTTTGTCTCTTCCAGTATTCAGTCTTAAACATGTGACCTAGGGATAATTGCTATATCTCATGATAGGAATATCCAAATAGAGTTTCGCTATATGATTTATATAGGAAATAAAATGCAGTTTATGTGATGTTAGTTTCAGACCCTTAAGTGGAAACAGGGACACCTGGTATTTCATAGAAGTTTTATATACTGAACCATTCCATAAATAGGTCACCTTGGGAAAATTATCATAAGTTCCATTTGGTGAATTCAATATTGGTATAACCTATCAATTTGTAAATAAGACATATCAGGATACCTCAATACAAATTTTCAAACCTTGAAAATCATAAATTTTATAGATACATCAAAATTAATACGGGGCAATTCTACAAAAGAAATTGAAGAAACTAGGGCATCAAATATTTTGCAGTTTTGTCCACAGTTTTGGGAAAAGGAGTACATTGCATAGCTCCCCTTAAGGAGGAACATATTTATATCCAATCATATATGTAAGACACTAAGTTTGAAAATTTAGGTTTTCTTCGTCAAACCTTAAGTCCGCGAGAAGCAATCTTCTAGAAAAGCATTGAAGAAAGAATCCAGTTGAAGCAATCTCATTGGTAAGTTCTAATATCTCTATTTCCATTTGAGGTTCTCATTTTTATCATGATGACAAAAAGTACCAATCTTGAAGACAATATTGAAGGAGCCGATAAATTCTAGGAATGGAATTATAGAGTGTTAAGCAAAATTTTAGTATCTAGAGGGAGATGAGGACAAAGTAAGTTTATTGAAGAAAATCTAGTTGATGATGACAATCAACCCTAACAGTTCATGAACCAAATAATAAGAGAACAAGGGAATATGCCTCAAGTGATGAGGAATATGTACTTTGATCTAGAAGGGTTCAACCCATGATGAAGAAGAACCTCTTATCTATCTCAACATTGTATAAGAAGTGATGAAGTTTTGATTGATGAAGAAGAAGGGACACTTAGATATATGATGTAGAAGACTTGCTCAGCACTGTCGATCATGAGCAAGACAAACATAGGTCCTTAAAATCAAAAAATGGAGTAAAGAACACTATGAGAGACTCCAATATTCTTGCAAGGAGATAAGGATCAATAGGGATTGTACCAAACAAACAAAGATAAGTGTTTAAAATTTAAATTGTCATTTCATGTATATCTAGTTTCTTAAATGATATTGTTCAATTGTGTACATATTTATGTTCCTAGATTTAGGAAATATATTACGCATATTAGATTGTTTATATTCATGAAAAATATACTACTAATCTTCATGTGATGGGTAAGTAGCCTATGGTGCTATACAACATTCCATTGCTACTTATCAAGAATGAAACCTCTTTGCTAACATGTTGGGAGTAGTGCACACTCTTAATAATTTTATGGTATAGATGGAAGGCATATAAAAATTTATAGTACGGGATATGGATAATTTTTTTTGTAGCATTGGCTAAAATAGTTGTATGACTGTGGGGCATAGTATTCATGCATAATAACTTGTCCCATTTAATATGTTTTGAAAAATATGAAATATTTCTAATCATGCAACTGAATTTAACTTGTAAGAAATATCGTGTACAATCACCTACAAGAAAAGAAGTTTTTGACTTGTTCCAAAGAAAAAGTGACGGTGGTTCATCCATAGAACTCAAAGAAGATTCACTCCAAAAATTTACATGAAGAGGAACCTGAAGCTCCCTATGTTAGATACACCGTGATGGAAGAAACATCTTGAGAAGAATATGAGAATCATGATATGACCAAGCCATTGAGACCTGTAGAGGCCTAGGGAAAGGTAAGCATAATTCACTTAGAAATATGCTTAAGTATGAAAAGTGTTAAGGTAAAAGAAGAGAAAGGAGCTACAATAGAGGAATCAATAGAAAGAATGAAGGAAAATAAGGAAAATGAGGTGCAACAAAGGCAACTAAAGAGGAAAGGGTTAAGAAGAGAAATTGTGATAGAAGAAAAGTTGTGACAGAAGAGAATTTGTGACAGAAGATAAGTCATGATAGAAGAAGAAGATGCAACAGAATAAAATCCACGATCGAAGGAAAGGACGTGACAGAGAAATAATGAGGCATAGTAGATCCATGTCAGAAGGCATGTAATGATGCAATGGTTGGAAAGAGACAAGTCAGAAATATCATTGGTACGAGGTCTGCTGGAGCCGACAGAAATCATATGTATGAAAGTATCTTTGTAAGTCATGTCATTAGTGCCTACTGGAAAGTGTCGCTAGAATAGGAAAGCCAACATGTTGGCCAAGTATAGGAATTCGGTTGAGAGAGCAACATGTAAAGAGTTTGTAAATACTCTATAAAAGGAGGAACCCAAGATGTATGTGGGTTAGCTCGTTTGGCCTCTGTTAGTGTCTGAGCATTGTTAGCTCTTTAGCCTCTTAGTGGTGTTAGCTTCTGGTTATTGTTATAAGTGTGTCTATTGGTTTTTATAAGTGCATTGATTTGAGAATCTACACCTAAGTGCATAGAAGTGAATAAGAGACTGAGTTGATCCAGGATTTGTTCGGATCTATAGTAGAGTCAAGTAGAGAAATACTAGAGCCAAGTAGAGAAAGATCAGTGACAAAAGACAAGAGAGAATGAGAGGAGAGATCATTCTTTTTAGGTAAGAAAGGAATATCTAGAACAGAGTCTACAGCTTAGTGCGCAGGCCAAAGGTGCCATATATTTCTTATGCTAGATGAAGAGAACCTTTGTGGTTTTTTCTAGATGGGTTTCCACGTTAAATTCTATGTTATATGTGTGAATTTTGAATGTGTCTAAGTCACATGTGTATATGTTACTATGAATGAATGCTTATGTCTTTGCTTATGAATGAGTTTGTATATATCAGTTGCACTGTTATAAGTTGAATGTATCTATTTTGCACTGGGGTTTCGTTATATTTTTTACAAAGAAAGGAGTGTGTCGTAGTATAATTGTGCATAGTAAGCACAAATAATCCACCCATAGGCTTTGGTCGAGCACCTTGAAAAAAGGCCAAGGGATGCGGAATCCCCCACCCAACTGTAGAAACCTAGTTCTAGCAGTTACCCATAGAAAGATATCTTGGGTGAGACTTAATCTATACCGCAGGTGTTGCTGAGTAGCCTTTTCTATGTTGAACTGATATCTTGGGATTTGTTATGTGCAGGAGAAAAGGGATTGATCCTAGGTCAAAGAGACATCAGAAGGCCAACAAATAGTTTTGTTTCCAGTACCTGAATCATTTTGGTGAGGCAAATGTTGTGGCATTTGACGAAGCCTGAAATCCAAGATTGGGTGGATTTAAAAGCATTAGAGCTTGTGTGAGAAGAGAGTAAAGGATATCGATGGAACCCAATAGAGTGGTTGGGCTGATACCTCTTCATGGATATTCACGATATTTTCTTTTTCGAATTTTCCATTGTGTTGCATGAGTGGTTGTCTAGGTTGGCAACCTAGTAGAGAAATTATCATGGAGGAGAACCGGGGGAGTGGAATCCTTAGTTGATTCAATGACTGAAATGTGTGAGAAACCTTGTGTCATGCACTATTGATTTATGGGTAGACAGTATTTTGTAGGAATACCTTGCTGAATTTGTTGTCGATACAATAACCTCATGTAGTGAGATGGAGGGAAAAAAAATTCAAGGACCTCGCGGAAGATATTTATCATCCCTAAAAACCTGGATAAATATGCTTGTATGTGAAAAAGGAATCCTACAAATGTAACAGTTGAAAAATGTCCACAGAAGGTTGGTCGTGTCACAAAAGAACTCTGTGAAAAATGGAGCAAAGTAAGTTGAGATGTTCCCTACAGATAGTGGAATTGAAATAGAGGCTTGTTATTTAAGAAGAAGACGAAGATTTAGGACGGGAAAGAGAAGAAAGACTCTACTAGGAAGAGAGAGTTGCAGTACAACAATAGAAGAAGGCTACGATATTGCATCGCATGTTGACAAAGGTTCTTAGGATGAAGAATAAGAATATCAACCGATATATGAATAATAAGAAGAAGAATCAGAGGAGTCCGTAGAAAATCCAAGACCAAAGCATGAGTATGTTACACCTACAACGCTGCATACATCACCAGAAGTAAGATATAAACTTGTCGCCAATTATATTTGTAAATATAAATAGAAATAACACCATGAATAATGGAAATGGGAGTCCAACTAATCAAAATGTATTCCCAAGTGTATCAGGAGCCAACATAATGGCTGGAACAACCATTAATTTGACAATATTTAATGGGAATGGGTTGGAAGACCCAGATCAACATTGGTTTATTTGTGAAGTCGTATGGGCTATGCGGCAGATACAAGATGAGAACATAAAGAGAGCACAGATGGGCATGACTCTACAAGATCATGTGCTAGACTGATACATGAATTTTTCTATAGTTCCAGTAGGAGTTGCACAGGACCAGATTTGAATTGGAATGATAGATGAGTTTAGAAAACCAAATTCTGAGTCATAGTGCATTACAGATATTAAATAAATCAAGTAGCTATCTACAGAGTCTATTTGGTACTTTGACCAGATATTCAAGACATTAATAGCCAAAGTAAGATTCCATATGTCAAATGTACAACATAAGGAATGGTTAATTGTTGAATTTTTACTGCACATTTGGATTCCATTGATGCAACATAAGATTTTTTCGTAGGAAGAAGCTATGGAAATATACATGAAGTTAGAATCCTTGCCGATTAAAGAAACTGGTGCATGAATGATGCAGATTCAGTCACAACTGCCTAATTTTACAGTACATATCCAGGACATCAATAAATGCAAATAAGTTCAAGAATAGATACGGTGTACATGTAGAACAAACAAGCACCACAAAGATAATTTTCCGACACTCATGAACTATGTCGCAGCAGGAGCATCGAACCCAATAAGCACCCAAGGGAAGGCTTGGTATAGCATATGTCAAACTATAAGCGATAGATCAGAATAATGTTTGTATTTATAGAATATTGTAAGTACACCAACTATTTTTTATTGTAATTTTTGTAAATCTATAGGACACATTAACAAATATTGCATAGCATTTCAACTACTGCAAGAGAAAATGGTGGATACCTACTTGATGAAGAACAATGAGCAAATGCAAGTTGAACGAGCACATTCTCATTATCAACCTGCTCAATATCCACCAACACAATTTCAACAACCATAATATCCTCATCCACGATATCAACAGAATCAATATCCGCCGCAACAACACTACCCTCAGCCAAGTGGGGGGTGGGTTTCAAGGCCAAGGAAAACAACAAGGAGGAGGAGGATTTGGTCAAGGAAGAGGCCAAATAATATGTTATAACTATGGACAACCAGGAAACTTTACTTGAGATTGTGCAAGTCCTACAAAGACATGTACGTAATGTAAAGCATTTAACCATACTACCTAATAGTGTCTGCAGTTGATTGTGAAATGGCAAGCTTGAGTTGTGGTAAATCCCAATCCGGTGCAGATTTTGAATATGAACCCCAACTAAAACATCCACATGATTTCTACCAATGCAAGAGAACCAAATGTTGTTGTTTTTACAAGATGAGGTGTTGCAATGGGAGCAGACCAAAATACACAGCGTGGAAAACTGCAGGTGCTACCAACAACACAAAAGAAATTACCATTAGATGTCCAGAAGGAGAAGGAAGTATTATTGGACATACGAGAATAATTTTTTGGTACCAATCAAGCATCGGCGTATGGAAAAATAAGATATATGCCTTGAGAAATTACTCAAGAAGCAACCGATGAAAAAGGTTAGTAAGCTTAAATAATTTTTCAAAAGTTGTTTAGCACTAATCCATGATAGAGGTGGTCTCGCAGAATTGAAAACACTCATAGAAGAAACAACAAAGACCAGTGAAATAAAAAATTATTTAACCATGTCGAAATTTTTTTGAAAACTGGTCGCGAGTTGTGAATGATTGCATAGATAAGAGACTATGACATGTACTATATTATTCTATATTAGGGCACTGATGTTAATATCTTGAAAAGGAATACATGGGAAAGCATGAATAAACCATGACTAGATTGGTATCCATTCAGCTAAGGCTAGGGAATCAGTCGAAGGTTCTACCCAATTGTCAACTGACTCAAGTACCTGTTGAAGTAAAAGGCCCGAGGACATATGGAGAATTTTAATTAATCGACATTGTCGATGATACAAACTCATATCCTACACTTATGGGGATTGATTCAGAGATAGATAATCAAACCATAATTAATTTTAAGAAGATTCAGAGATGAGGATGGTAGCACCAATTGATTTGCTCAAAGGACAAAGATATGTCGAACCAGTGAACAGTGAAGGCCATGGTAATTACCTGGACCAGCTATATAATATCATGTCTTCAAAATATGATTAAATAAATCCAACAACTAATGGAAAGATGAGTTTGTAGAGCGTTAGCCCCTGTACATTTGTTTCAGGCGAAGCATTAGAAAATTGACAAAATAGGTTTCATGAAGTTTCCATCTGAAGGAGCACAAGGATTACAATATTTGTGTGACAAGTAGGAGCCAAGGAAAGACAGCTACCTACATATGAAGGTTTACCCAACCTTGTGTCTTTTCTAGTGGAATTTGAAGCAAAATTCATAGAATCATAGCAATTGTCCCCCTTGGACTTTGTGTTGAAAGCTACGCCCACTAGATGGTGGGTCACACAGAAACAATCTATCTCCGAATGGACACAATGAAGAAGATTGCTACAGATTATATTTGGAGAAGAGATCAGTTACATTGATCGCAAGTATACATGATTGACAAATCCTATCAAATATATTTAGCATTATCGCATGAGATGGTAAGAGTATCTGTGACAAGAATGGGTGCATCGCTTTATACCTATATTGGATACGGTACCAAGGAATTGGTACACATCAGTGGATTCATGATGAGGAACTCTCGATTGGGAAGAGTTAGCTACAAGATTCACACACACATTTGAATTTGCAAGTGATCATCCAACAATTGATGCTACGCTATAGATAATGATAGAGAAGATATTTGAGGAAATCCCTGTCATAGCTACAAATTTCCATCAGGGCAGCGTGACAATCCACCATTGGATGGAATGTTACAGTGTCAAGGGAGAACTGGATTATGATGACCCACTTGAAATAAACATACCTGATTCGAAAGGTATGCATGCAGTGGAAGGATTTTTCATGTCCAACAACTAATTCCTAAGTCCACTGAAAATTAAGCATGTAAATATTGGCTCGCCTGAAAATACAATTTTTTTCCCATATCAGAGATTATTGGGATGATGAGACTATGGGGAATATCGGTAATGTGTTGCATGAATTCTAGGATCTATTCCCTACCATATTTTTAGAAATGAAAGGATAGTTGGTGACCTCAGTGAAATGCAGATACATTTTAGGGACGACGTAAAATCGGTCAAGCAACGACTATACAGATTGAATCCATGATACAAAGAAAAGGTTAGAGATGAATTGGATCAAATGCTAGAGGTAGGTGTTATAGAAACTATTGAATAATCAAAGTGGATTATCCCAGTTGTTGCGTAGGACAAGAATACCTCAGATGAAGTAAGAATTTGTGTCGACTTGAGAAAGTTGAAGGATGCTTGTTTACATTACCCATTTTTTACTCCATTTATAGATGAGGTACTAGAGAATGTCGGAGGGAAAGAGATGTAGTCTTTCACTAATGGATTTTTTGGTTACCATTAGATTAGGATTGCAAAGGAGGACCAACACAAGACTACCTTTGCGACGGAGTGGGGATGTTTCCAATATACTATAATGCCCTTTTGACTTAATTGTAGTAGCTTCCTTTAAATATTTTATACAAAAATTTCTTGAAGTCTACTTCGATGATTGGACAGTATTTGGGCTCATAAAAGAGAACCTTGAAATCGTAAGAATGATGTTGGAATGTTTTCGCCAGTATCAAATTTCCCTGAATTTGAATAAATGTATATTTCGCACCTTTTGGAGCTCTGTTGGGCCATTTGGTCTGTCACGGCAGAATTTTGGTTGAACCAAGAAAAATTTTGATCATTCTAGACCTACCACCACCTATGATAGTTAAACAATTGAGAGAAACAATAGGACACACTAGATACTATAGGATATTTATCAAAGAATATGCAGAGGTGACTGCTCTGATGGAAAAACTATTTTAAAAACATACTAAGTTTCAATGGACAACGAACTTCCAAGAAATTCTAGACAAGCTGAAGATTAAGATGGCTATTGCACCCATACTTGTGTTTCCAGACTAGTAAAAATAATTCCATGTTCATGTCGATGCATCATTTATTGCACTTGGCTAGGTACTGATGCAACATGGTGAAGGATCGATTAATCATCCCATTGCATTCACTAGTAGAAAATTATCGACTACAGCGAATAATTATACCAAGAAAAAAAGAGAAGGGCTAGAAATGGTATATGCGCTACAAAAATTTAGACACTATTTACTGGGAGGACATTTCAATATGTACACTTACCATTCTGCATTGAATTACTAGGTCAATAAGGAAGTGTTGGGGGGGAATATCTGTTGATGGCTTCTCCTCTTCCAGGAATTTGATTTTGAAATAATTTCTAAACCTGGTTGATTGAATTTGGGACCACACCATATTTCGAGGATCAAAAGGGATAAGAACCTAGTATTATGGAATATAATCTTCTTGATGCATAACTATTTATGATAACCATGTTTGATGATCAATACCAATATATCATACAATTTGTAAGTACAGGTTATGTGTAAATTGAATTCACCACTACATAGAAGAAGCAGTTGGTTATGTGTGTTGCATATTTCCAATTGATCGCTTGACACTTGTATAATATGGGTCCTGATGATATTATTTGACGCTGCATTTTGGAGCACAAGCACTCAATGATATTAAATGAAGCACATGCTGCTGTCATGGGAGGCTACTATGTAGGAAAGGCTATGGTGCATAATATTTTGCAAGCAGGTTTATGGTGTTCCACCATGCATGCAAACACCAGGAATCAATGTCGCAGCTGCAATGTCTTCTAAAGGAGTAGAAATCCTTCCCAAAGAGATGAAATGCCATTGGTACCTCATCTAACATTGCAGGAATTTGATAAATGGGCCGTTGATTTTGTAGGACCTATTAGTCTGATAGGAAAGCGCACTGGAGCATGATATATTATCACTGTGACTGATTATCTAATCAGATGGGCTGAAGCAACGCTAGTAAAATATTGTATTGTTGTGACTGTTGAGAAGTTTTTGTTTGAAAATGTTGTGACAAGATTCTAGTTCCAAAATATTTTAATCAGCGATCAAGGTACGCATTTTTTTAATCAGCTGATTGAAGAACTAACAGAGGAATTCCAAATCCATCATAGAAGGATAATGCCATATCACCCTCAAGAAAATGGATTTGTCGAAGCATTCAACCAAATTCTGGAGAACACATTGACAAAGGTTTGAAATTCCCAAAGAAATGACTGGGACCAGAACATTTTCGTAGTATTATGGGAATATTGCATGATGTGTAAGAAGTTGAAAGGCTACACTCCATTTAGGTTGGTGTATGGGAAAGAATTTATCATGCCTATGGAGTACATTGCACAGAGTCTAAGAATTGTTGTGATCATCGAAATGATAGATGTTGATGATGTCGAAGATAGGTTACTTCAACTAATATAGTTAGAAGAAGAACGTTTTGCCACAGGGTTTCAATAAAACGTTAAAAATAAAAGACATAAGGTATGGCATGATCAACACATTAAGAACAAGCAGTTTCTTGTTAGAGGTCTTGTTCTTATGTATGATACAAATTATTCAACCACCCAAGGAAGTTAAAAACTCATTGGTTAGGACCATACATTTTCAAAGTGATCACTGATGGAGGAGTAATGAAAATACAAAAATTATACGGGACAAAAGTTATAGGAATGGTCAATGGGAGTCGACTAAAACCTTATTACGACTACTCTGACTTGGCCACATAATTACAAAAAAAAAAAAATTGATGAGCCGAGAAAAAATCAAAAGAAAAGAAATAGAGAAAAGAGAAAAAGAGAAAGAGAATGAAATAGAGAAAATAAAAAAGAAAAAGATAAGAAGGAAAGATGAGCCAAAATTTATGGTTAGAGACTGCTAGTATATCGCAACAAGAAGTAAAGTTTCATAGACTTGGATTTGGGAGAAGGTCAAAATTCTGAGAGAAAATACTTGGTTTTTTGCAAGAAAGGAACCATGTTGAAGGAAAAAAAATCGGTTACAAGGACCATGCCATTGATTGTAAGAAAGGTTCTCTAGAAAAGATAAAAATCAAGCCACAATGAGTGGGACGTTATCGTATGAGATACTGAAATATTAGACATGATAGGATGTAGATCATTAATTCTCCAAATCTGAGGAAATACGGTGGCATGTTTTTTGTTCATGTCCATCTTTATGGAAATAACTACCATTCGATGTGACTATTAAACGACGACATGCATAAAAGGTTCCTTAAATATTCGGATGATGTACCCATGTGACTGAAAGGAAAAAATCCTTATAATAATAGCTTGCATGTGTGAAGAATGGCTGGATGGAAAACCATTGCATCTTACCAAACTTCATGTCTAATTCATTTCATTCTATTGCAAGAGAGAAGAGTTTTTTTGTCTGCAAGCTTGAGAGCTGAAGAAAATTGTTCATAGCATCATCATTTCCATCTCCAACACAAGTACAATTGAGTTTGAGCCCTCCTTGCCTATGATATTCATGGAGGATACTGTTGGTTACGTTTGGTCACGTCCCCACCCCTCATCCAAATGATGGGGAGGACATGACCAACATTGCTGCTGTCAAATGGGAGATCTAGCCCCATGAAAATGAACACATAAACATGCATTGGAATAAAAAAACATAGACATATGGATAAGACATGTAAATACACAATGGATTAAAAACACATTTATTCAATCACTCAACATGTTCATATTAATTCATAAAACCATAATTTGTAGAGATTAAGCACAAGAATACTTATCTTGAAAATAAGTTGGCCTGCAACTAGCTACGTCATTGCAACATTCCACCCAACCATAGGCCAGTGTGCTCATCAATCTCTCAACATCATTGCCACCCCCAAGTTGGGAATGATTCCCCAAGGCACTAGGGAACAACAGGCTCACACATAACCAAAACCATACATTCACAATCAAGCCAACACACTGTTGGGTTTCATAGACTATTAAGGAAACAAGCCAATAACATGGAGTGGTCCTTGGAATTACTCATCCAAGCCAAACCATACATCAAACACATCATCATCCAATTAATATATGGTTCCTTGGACTTAATTTTCCAAGCCATCACAAGGATCCACCCAAAAACAAAATACCATTACTAGGTAAGGCCAAACATCTTGGAACCCAAAAACAGAAATGGCAATTAGGGAAAATGAGCCTGGAACCAAAATCGACTTCACCAAACGATCAATGGCTTCTTGTGGCCAAAATGACCTCGGCGACCACCCAAAATTCATGGTTCTTTCTTCCATTCACTATGCAACTACAACAACAAAATTCCCCACTCTGGAAATCAACACAAAATGACCAGCAGATATCCCAACCACTAAATGTTCACAAAACCACTTCACAGCCATGGGGAAAAGACAAGAAATTTCAAAAAATGTGAATGGGGAATGCACGGCAGCTCTAAGGATGTGAGGTAGAGAAGAACGTGGATGCTTGAAGGAATCACACACGCACATCAAAAAAATTGTGAACAAAGGAAAGCTCACCAGCTTCTCACGACGTGAGGATAAATCAACTACATGAGGGAGGAATCGGCTGCGTGAGGGAGGAATTCCTACCTTCTTCCACATGAATGAGAATAATGCCCTAAATTTCATTCCAAAACATGTGAGGGAGACCCACGTGAATGAGGGATGGGTAAGGATTCCCAAGCATGGGCTCTTACTTTCCCAAGAAGACAAGAAAATGTTTTTCCCCCAAAAATGGGTGGTCTTCCCTGTCCCAAGGCATTAATTTAACTCAACCACTTCTGGATGGTTGGGAAAAAAATAAAAAAGGGTAGTTGACAACTTGATGGGTTTTCTCCTTGACATTTGGCTTTTCCCCATTGGCTCAAGGGTTTGAATACCCCCCCCCACCTATTCCTTTTGAAATCATGCCCCCATATCTTTAACATTGCAGCACATAGCTAGTTGTGGTATTTTTATTAATTTGCATTTTACATGATGTCTCAAACATATTGTGCCTGGATAGCACATAAATTGTTGGTATCGATTTTAATTGTCGAAACATAAAATATAAATCTATGGTGGGCATTTTCCTTTAGCTCCACACCCTAATTAAATACAATATTTACATCATATTCAATTTAATACCACAGAGTCGAAACCAGAATGTTACATTCCCCTCCCCCTACAATAGCACTGTCCTCAATGCTTTATAAAAAATTTAACAATTGCTACACTAGCACCGCCCCCGGTGCTTTGCAAGAACCAAAACTGGGTGTGTCAATCGCATGGCATCCTCCCGCTCCTACATAGCCTCTTCAGGACCTCAGTGCTTCCTCCGCACCTTTATCTGTCCAATGGCATGATCTGGAACTCTTCCAATTCCTTGCTTGCATGCATTAGCACACACCATGGGATCTTTTTTGGTCTTGGCAAATCCTTCTCCTCATCTTGGAACATTTTCCAATGTCTTTGGAAACCAACAATAACTATGCTCAAGCCCTAAGCAATGAGTCAATTCAAATGTTAGTATTCACAAGATTTTCCAAAATCATAGATGAATCACATGCACATGTATATTGACATAAAATAAACAAAACGTTTTCAAGTGAACCAAGTACTCATCTGCATAAGTCTCTTCTTTTGGTTCCACATGCATCCGAGTGGGCTTTATACAACCATGGCATTCACAACCTTGCCCCACCCCACACATGGGTGTGCATTAAAAGGTATCCAAATCTCTGCAAGCCTCGAATAACCCGAAAATACCTCTCAACTAAGGTCTACCAGCTCTGTTTTTTAGCCCAACACCTCTTCGGGTGCTTCAATGGCAGTTCTGTTCGAGAACCTGCACCTCCTCTAGGTGCTTACCAAGCTCAGGTGCTTCCCTTCTGAACACCATAATGAATTTAATTCATATGCTAGATTCATTCCTATAGGATTCAATCTATAACAAGATTTTCAAAACCACGACTGCATTGTATGCTCATGTATATCTAAATAAAATCAATAACAACAAAATTTTGATAAGTAAATGAAATAATTATATGTATAACATATCCCAACTGAGATCTTGTCAACCCTGCTTCAGAGCTTAACACCTCCTTGGGTGCTCAATGGTAGCTCTAGTTTATGGGCCTAACACCTCTTCTAGTACTTACCAATGCTCAAGCGCTTCCTTTCCAAGCACCATAACAGATTAATTCACATGTCAAATTCATTTTCACAGGATTTATTTCTTAACAAGATTTTCAAAATCTTAGCTAAATCGTTATGTACATGTGTAATTACAGAAAATCAACCAGCATTTTCCAAGTAATCCAATACTTATCTGTATAGAATCTCTTAACTGAGATCCAATCAGCCCCGCTTCAGAGCCTAACATCTCCTTGGGTTCTTGATGATAGCTCTAGATTAAGGGCCCAACAAATCCTCCAAGTGCTTACCAATGCTCAGACGCTTCCTTTCCAGACATCATAATACCTAGGGGTTATTCTCTTCACGAAGCCCCCACTCTCGTGACAGTCCCCTTACGGCGTGAATGTGTGTGGAAATAAGTGTAACTGGATGTCTTACACCCTGGGTATCCCCAGTGATGCATACCAGTGCCTAGCTGGTAGGGGGGGAAGCTATGTACCCAAATACATCTTCCCAGAGGAGCCATGTACTACCTATACATGTTTTCATCATCTCACCTGAATTACATATAGACATGCGTTTTACATTAGATGTCATTATAAAATTTCAATCATAGTTTTTCAAACCTATTCCAAATACATCCCTCTGAGAAACTATGTACCCCTACATCCTTCTGAGGATCCATCTACCCCTAGTACATATTTTCATCATCTCACTTGCGTTACATATAAGCATGCAGTTCATATGAGATGTCATCATAAAAAAATTGCAATCATAGGTTTTCAAACCTATTCCAAACACATCCCTCCGAGAAGCTATGTATCCAAGTACATCCTTCCAAGGAGCCATGTACGTCCAGTACATCCTTTCGAGGAGTTATGTATGCCAAACACATCCTCTCGAGAAGCTATGTACTCCAAGGGCATACTTCCATCATCTCACCTGCGTTACATACAAGTATGCATTTTACATGAGATGTCATCATAAGATTTTAATCATAGATTTTCAAATCTATTTCATGCATACATGATTTCCCAAATATCAAACGATTAATAACATTGACATTCAAATAAAAATCTGAGTTCACAATTCTAATTCCTACAAAAAATCATATTTTTTCAACCATGAGGCCATCCTCATGTTGTTTGGGGTTTTCAAGTGGGGAGTACTCATGCCTAACTTACACATGCTGCCCAAAACTTGGACATCCACATACAACATGTCATCTTGACATTATTTTAAATCAGCCAAACAATCACTGTTAGTGATAGGAAACTTCAGACATCAAGAAATGCAAGACAAGCATATCCATTGTTAGCATGATTCAAAACCATAACAGGAGATCACAGTCTCCCATAATCAACAGAAAAACTCGCAATCTAAATTTCAAAATATTTTCTTAGCCATGAGATCCTTCTCATGGCACATTGCAGCTTCCTTCCTTGGGTTTCATTGGGCACAACCATACTGCTCTGCTCAGGTCATTCTACCTGCAGTCCTTGGGAATTCCTCATATGTATGCCCATACAAACAAGGAACATTTCCTCATGGAACCACAAGTTCACATGCAGGCTTCCTCAGCCTATACATAGGCTCCACTTTTACCTACAGAATCTTCTTTAGTGAACCTCTGAAAATATCCTGCAAGCCCCACAAAATATCTTACATTTGTTAACCTTCTTGGAGCAGGCCAACTCATCATGGCCTTAATCTCTACAAGGTCCTTTATCTAAGATAAGGTGAACCCAATAATGAATTCTATCTTCACGGAATTCATAGTTGCTCAATCCTACATACAACTTATGCTTCCTCAACAATTTCAAACTCAGCCTCAAATGTTCCATATGTTCTTCCTCATTCTTAGAATAAAATAGAAATCCCATCAAGGAGAACAAGAACTATCTTGTCCATAACTTATTGAAACATTATTCATGTGGCACACCAATGTAACTAGTTCATTCGTGGACCAAATGGTACCACTACAACTCATAAGAACCATAACTTTCCTTAGAGGTTGTCTTATGAACATCTTCATCATTGATCCTTATGTGCTAGTAACCAGACCTTAAGTCAATCTTGCAAAACACTTTTGTTCCTCTCATTTTTTCAAAGAGGTCATCAATCCTAGGCAAAGCATACATGTCCTTCCCAATGACTTTGCTCAACTATCTGTGATCAATACACCACCAAAGTGTATCATCTTTCTCCTTCTCAAACCAAAATGGTGCTCCCCATGGGGACACACTTGGCATAACATACTTATTTTCCCAAAACTCTTGCAATTGCATCTACAGCTCTAGTATATTTGGTGTACTCACCCTGTAGGGTGTCTTAGAAATTGGTGCTTTACCTGGCACAAGTTCAACTATGAGATCAACGTCCCTCTTTGGAGGAAACCCTAGAATTTCATTAGGAAAAAAATTCATGAATTCCTGCACCACATTACAGTCCTCCAACCTAGGAGTATCGTTAATTGCTGCCTCCAAAACATGAGCTGCATACACTCTCCAACCTTCCCACATAACTTCTTCAGGTGCATTGCTGAAATCTTTCAATTGGAGATCACTTCTAGAATGCCTTTCACCACATTTAGGTTTCTTTCTTCATCCAAGCACTCAAAATTCTTGTTGTAAAAATCAAGCCTTTCTTTGTGTGCTTCCAACCAATCCATTCCAATGAGGACATCATAGGATTCGGGTGGAAGAACATTCAGATATGCACAGGTGACTAACCCATCCATGACCAATGGACATTTCCTTACCACATCACTGACCTTCTTCTTGGTTCCCATGACTAGTTGGACTAACCATGATGTTCTATGCTTTGATTTCTTCAAAGTGCACATCTCAACAATTATAGGGGTGATACAACAGGTTAGTTAAAAAATAAACAATCTGCTCAGCAATCTCACCTTCAACTTCCACCATAGTTTATTGATGATCTTCCTTTGCTGATTTAGGAGGTGAGAAGGTTTTGTCGAGCGAAATTGATGTCGTTTTAATTCCGTTGCAGTAATTGCCCAACTATTTATTTACTTATCAATCCGGGGTACGTAAACTGATGAAGCACGTGCACTGTTTGTGCAGGACTGAAGTAAATTTAATCTAACTTAATCTAAATTGCTGAAATAAAATTAATCTAGGAAAGCATTGAACACTAACTAGGAAAGAATTGAAACACTAACTAGGAAAGCATTGAAACACTAACTAGGAAAGCATGGAAATTGCGTACGAGAAATACAACATGTGAAGAGTTAACAACAATGACATAAGTGAGCTCACATCCACAAATCAATAATCAAATGACAATCATGAAAATATAACAATGAAAGCTTAAATCACATTAAGGATCTCAATCAAGACTAATCTAACAAGTACAAAATCCAATCCAATGCACTTCCATTACAACCCTCCTACAAGCTTAATCACAACCTAATTACAGCTTAATGGAATGGAGAGGGAACACTCCCCTTTATACATGAGAAACCTTAAGAAAAAGATAAGAACACATCCACTATTCTCTCAACTACTCTCAACCACTTTCCTCTTATTACAAGATATGGTTCCTTCAAATCCTCATAAATCCTAGATAAGATATGCCAACCAAATCTTCCATGATCTTCTCCTTAAGAATAGGGTTGAATACTATCTCCTTTGGAATGGTGTAAGAGATATTCGAGAAGTCTCTTTGGATTAATCATTTACATATTCCTACACATTACAAAGCTCACACATAATTGAGATATATATGTGAAAAACATGTATATTTTCTAATATTTAATCATAAATTCACTTAAAATACTAAAATGAATAAAGTGGAAAATAATAATGTAAAACCCACATATATGTATGGAAATGGTATGATAAAAGGGTAATGGGACGATGAAATGTAAGGAATAGGGAAGATAAAGTGGATGAAAAAGGGACATTTTTGAGACTCAACAGGTTTGAAACCTTTCTTCCTTGGGTCAATATTCACATTCTTCTTGTGATAATTTCTCGTACTCCCTTTCATCATAGGCAGATTACCTTCTTGAAACAATATATCCCCTTCTATGTCACGACAGATTTCTTCCCTTGTCTGTCAGCAACACTATTATCAAAATATGCAAGTGTCTTACCCTGCTTCTTAATTTAACTATGTGGAAACCTTACAAGGTTCACCACATGTTATTCCTGCAGATATAAACAATTCATTAATGTCAAAGAGATTGAATTCTTATATCCCATTGAATTTCTTAACATCACATTCTTCTGCTCGTTTGAACTCTCCCAAGATTTCACAAGGCATCTAGCTAGTCCTTTTGTACCATATTTTCTTAGATGATGTTATGTTCTTCTTCACAATAGTGAACACATTCCCCTATCAATGGTTCAATTATTCCTTTGCTCAAAGAATCCACCCTATGCTTCACAACCTGCATAGATACACCATCTAAATGTGCTTCAATACCATCTTCTTATGGTGTCCCTTCATCTATAACAGAATGATGTTCTGCTTTATAGAAATGTCCTTGTACATTTCTTTTTCTCCTTTTATCTTCTTATCTTCTTTAACCGACTATCTCATGGGGATGACGGGGGTCAAGGGGGCTTGCCTCATTCAGGCGCATAACCTCATTGCCATTTTTCATCTTTTTGGTCCCTGTTATCACATTGAAAAACCTACTAAAATTCTCTATTTTGGACGAACACAAATTTTCCACCCAATCGACGAACTCACCAAAGTTTTTCGACATGTCATCAAAACTCATCATTTCCTTTCAATCAAAAAACTCTGCCTTGGCTCCTGAAGTGTCAAAAAAACTCTAATTTCTCTTTCGATACATTGACAAACTTGCCCTTTTCTTTCGATCGAAAAAACTCGTCGTTTCCTTCCAAAGTGTCGGCAGAACTCACCAAGTTCATCCAACATATCGGAAAAAATCACATTTTCTTGTTGATCAAAAAACTCATCAAACTTTTTTGACATATTGGAAAAACTTACCGAGTTCACCCGACATGTATCGAAAAACTCGTCTTTTCTTGCCGATATGTTATTTTCTGACACTTAGAAAAATTTTGAAAATTTTTCTTCCTTCTTTCTGTCATCGGCAAGACTTAACCTTTCCATCCAACACATATCGACGAAACTCATCAAGTTCATCCAATATGTATCGACAAAACTCATTGTTCTATTCCGACATACATTGACAAAACTCCCAAAATTTTTCCGACATAGTCCATACTTAAAAAAAATTCTGGATTTTTTCTTCTCTTTTCTTGTCATCAGCTCAACTCGCTAAGTTCTCCCAATGTGTATCGATGAAAGATACCAAACCCAGCTTACGTATCAACCAAACACACCAAGTTTACCCAATTTTTCAACACTTAGAAATTTTTCAAAATTTCTTCTTCTTCTTCTTGTCGAATCAACTCATCTTTTCATGCCATCTCCATCGGCTCAACTCAGCATTTCAAGCTGACGAAAACTCAGCCAACTGAGCCGATGTGAAAAATTTCAAAACTCTTAGAATTTTTTCGAATTTTCTTCTTTCTTTCCCTTCGTTAGCTTAATTCAGTCAATGCAGCCAAAACTATTGCTGAGACCTTCTTCAGCTCGACTTAGCCAACTTAGCCGACATGTGTCGGCTCACCTTAGCTAACTGAGCCGACACAGTCAACACTCCAACACTTAGGAAAAAATTTGAAATTTTTCTGCTGGCCTATGCTCAACAGAGGGTAATCATTCCTTTGTCACTATCCATATTCTTGGCCCATTGAGGCCCAAATTTGCAACATGAGCTCTGATACCACACTATCATGTCCCTACCCCCCATCTCGACGATGGAGAGGATGCAAACAACACTGCTGCTGTCAAATGGGCGATCTAGCCCCATGAACATGAACACATAAACATGCATTGGAATAAAAAAACATAGACAAATGGATAATACATGTAAATACATAGCGGAGTAAAAACACGTTCATTCAATCACTCAACATGTTCATATTAATTCATAAAACAATATTTTGTAGAGATTAAGCATAGGAATACTTATCTTGAAAATAAGTTAGCCCGCAACTAGCTACGTCATTGCAACGTTCCACCCAACCATAGGACAGTGTGCTCATCAATCTCTCAGCATCACTGCCACCCTCTAGGTGGGCATGATTCCTCAAGGCAGTAGAGAACAACAGGCTCATACAAAGCCAAAACCATAATGTAACATCCCCGTCCCTCCGACCAGTGAAGAGGATGCTACCATAATACGATCTAACCCAGGAAACTAGCCCCATGAACATACATATAAAATTGATATGCTTTGAACTAAAACATGCATACATTATTACCATACAGCGGAAGCAAAAAAATGCATTCAAGCATTTAACATGTTCATTGTAATTCATTAAACATCAAATACAATTGCAGAGATTAAACACAAGAGAATACTTATCTTATGAAGAACTCGTCCCACAACCAGCTACGTCGCTGCAATGTTCCACCCAACCATAGCCCAGTGTGCTCCTTAATCTCTCAGCAACACTGCCACCCCTAAGCCAGTAATGATTTCCCAAGGAATAAGGAATTAAGCAAGCTCACACATAGCCCAAAGATACACAATAGTACATAGCCAAGCTAACGTAGTTGGGTTTATCAGGCCATCAAGGAGCTAGGAAAATATGACTGCTAAGCTAGTGGGCTCACTAAAGAGATAAGGACACCTGCACCAAAACTAGCCTGACTTCTAGGACACCCACACACACCCAACACAAGGAATCAGTCCCTTCTCAACTACACATTCCTTCAGGCCTTGACTTCCCTTCTATTGCTATTCAGGGGGTATGGAGAAAAAATCCAGCCCTCTAGCTCTATCTATGAGGCTCCCAAACACACCAGGTTTATCAAGTAGAACAAGCCTTCATTACCACTCCAAACTAGTCCAAATACCAACCACTACATCCACACAGCAAAAATCGAGCAATTCATAGCTCTAGGGAAGAAAAAGGAAAGATTACAGTAGCCAAAATGGTGATACACAGTTCTGACTGAGCAAAACGATCTCAGAGTTGTTATTGGCCATAATGTGGCCAAAACAACTCAGCAAAAACCCACACTCATGGAAAAAAAACAACAACCACGATTTCTCCTTTGAAACAACGGGAAAGGCACAACTCGATTGGGAAAGGATTCAGACGTAACAGACTTTCAACTTGGAGATGGATTCATATACACAGACCCACAAATTGAAGGAAATTGCACACACAGCAAAATCGAAAGAGGAATACTGAACCAGTTTTGGTATACATGCATGAAGACTGAGTGACCACATGAGGGAAGACACCAAACACAGGAAAATCATGAATGCCAAAAATGGCTCCCCTAGCTCTCTGTGTGAGAAAACAATGAAGAATAATGGAAGAATGGGTAGTGTGTTCCCTTCCTTCCCACATGAGGGTGAATGAATCTCCTGGAGGAGTGTGCATGTGGGCAAGGACTGACAGTCTTGCCACACACCAGTGCGCATGCAATACAGTGTCCCCAACCAACTCCATAGTATTTAATTTGGTAGTTGAATGAGACAAGGAAAGGTGAGTAAGTCAAAAGGGTGGGTGACAACTAAATGGGTTTATCAACTAACACATGGCTTTTCCCCATTGGCCCTAAGGGTTAAATAATTTCCCTCCCTATCCTTAGCAAAATCATTCCCTTTTCATTATGGTTGCATTGACATAGCTGGTTGTGGGCATTTTTAATTAAAAATATATGTTTACATGATGCCAGAATTAATATGTGTTGGATAGCACGATATACCATCGGCAATGATTTTAATCGCCGAAACATAAAAAAGCCAAATCTATGGTGGGGATTTTTCCTTTAGCTCCACACCATGATTAATTAAAATATATATATCATATACATTTAATGAAAACAGGGTCAAAATCGAGGTGTTACACATACGTTCACAATCAAGCCAACACACCGTTGGGTTTCAGATACTGTTAAGGAAACAAGCCAATAACATGGTGGGGTCCTTGGACTTACTCGGCCAAGCCAAACCATACATCAAACACACAGTCATCTAATTAACAAACGGTTCCTTAGACTTAGCCATCACAAGGATGCACCCATCAACAAAATACCATTGTTGGGTAAGGCCAATCATCTTGGGAACCCAAAAACAAAAATGGCAATTGGGGAAAATGACCCTAGAACCAAAATTGATTTCACCAAATGATCAATGGATTCTCGTGGATAAAATGACCTCAACAACCACGCAAAATTCATGGGTATTCTCTTCCATTCATTGTGCAACAACAATAACGAAATTCCCCATTGTGGAAATCAACACAAAAACGCCCACCAGAAATCCCAACCACTGAATTTTCACAAAACCCCTTCCCGACCATGGGGAAAACACAGGAAACTGCAAAAAATGTGAATGGGGAATGCACGACATCTCCAAGGACGTGAGGGAAATAAAAATGTGGATGCCTGAATGAATCACACACATAGTAAAAAAAATGTGAAGGAAGGAGAGCTCACCATCTTCTTACTATGTGAGGAGGAATCAGCTGCATAAGGGAGGAATCAACTGCATGAGGGAGGAATTCCTACCTCCTTCCATGTGAATGAGAATAATTCATTGAAGCTCCTTCCAAAACGCATGAGGGAGAACCACGTGAATGAGGGATGGGTGAGGAATCCTAGGCATGGGCTCTTACTTGCCTAAGAAGACAAGAAAACGTTTTTCCCCAAAAAATGGGTGTTCTTCCCCATCCGAATGCATTAATTTAACTCAACCACTTCTGGATGACTAGGCAGAAAATACAAAAGTGTAGTTGACAACTTGATGGGTTTTCCCCTTGACATTTGGCCTTTCCCCATTGGCTCAAGGATTTGAATATCCCCCCCCCCCCCCCTATTCCTTGTGAAATCATGCCCCCATCTCTTTAACGTTGCGGTGCATAGCTAGTTGTGGTATTTTTAGTAATTTTCATTTTACATGATGTCTCAAACATATTGTGCCTGGCTAGCACATAAATCATCGGCATCAATTTTAATTGCTGAAACATAAAATACTAAATCCATGGTGGGCATTTTCCTTTATCTCCACACCATGATTAAATACAATATTTACAACATATGCAATTTAATACCATGGGATCGAAACCGGGGTGTTACACATTCAACCGTAGGCAAAGGTTCCACCAGTTACTGAACAAAATGCACCATCCATTACATAGACTGCACCAGCATTCAAACACAATGCACCAGTTGTTCCACAGACTGCACTAGTTGTTGCATAGACTGCACTAGTTGTTGAATGGACCTCTTTAATTGTGGATCCAAACCCTATTAGGCCGTCTAGAAAACTGCATGGACATAGACTAGGCCCGTCTGGAACCAAATGGGGCAAGAACACTAGTAGTTGGAAGAGGAAGGGACAAGCATCGACAACCCTGGTGCCACCACCATAGGAGGAATATTCTGAGACAATAAATCTAATGCCACCTTATGTTCCTCCCTGATGTAGTGATGCACTGAAATTCAAAATACCAAAGCAAACAGGGGTCCTCTTGATAGCACCATTGGTTCCAAAACGAGTGAAGGTGGTGAAGGATATATTGCCGAACCTACGAAATTTATCCTTTGATTACCATGACACAAACAAGGAGAAAGACCTGGGCTGCAAGAACTATATGGTGACTGTGTAAGAAACACCAGATGCACTGAATATATTTGTCCCAATGGAGTGGGCTAGAGGAATGGATCAATCTAGCATATTGCCATTACTATATATGCCACATTTTGGCCACAACATATCGATAAACACTTGTGTTAAGCAATTGTTAATATTCTTTCATGGTTGTTTCCTATGGCTTGGAAATCCTATAGCAGTAGATGTTTAGCTTATCACATTCATCACAGGCATATGATTCGCATGAATGGACCCAAAGAAACTTTTAAGGAAGGATCAAGAAGTGTTGATAGTTTCACTGATGAATGAGAAGTACGACATAGTGAGAGAGGAAAGAGGATTTGAGATATCCTCCATCAATGATTATACAGTTCACTTTGATGCGAAGGTATTGACCTTAATTTTAATGCACAAGATGAACCCAACCCAATGGCCCTCTGTATTTTCTTAATTTCCCTAGAGATGCACAGTGTGGTGGTTCGACCATCCTGAGTTGTAGAAGTGTGGATTCGTAGTGTTTTCTTGAGTGACATTGTGGTATGAGACCTTGTTTTCTCTGTGTTATAGAGTGGAGCATGTGTGGCTGTGTTTTCCTTATGGACTGTAGTGGTATGCATCCTTGTTTTGGTCTGAAATACTTAGGAGTGGAAGAGTACCAAAATTGGATGATAAACCTAGTGAAGAGAGGAACCTCACAAACAGATCAAGAGGGGTTGGAAAATCCTTTAATGCACACCCTGAAGAGCACTGGAAGGGAAGGTATGGCATGAGGGAGCTATGTAGCAGTGAAGGGAATACTTCCTTGTGTTGGGTGTGTAGGTATTGTGAAGTGACAAGCTGGATAGATCTGGTGTAGGATTCCATAGCTCTATGGTTGAGCTCACTAGCTAGCAATTCTACCTTTCCATTTCCTTTGTATCCTCGAAAACTCAACTGTAGGTTGGTTTGGCTTTGTCTTATTTTGTATTTGGACTTGTGTATAATCCTTGGCTAGATAGTATGAGAAACCCAACTGTAGGTTGGTTTGACTGTGTTTTGATGTGTGTTGGCTATGTGTGAGCCTATTGTTCCCTGGTTCCTTATGGAAATCATGCATATCTCGAGGGTGGCAATGTGTTGAGATATTAATGAACACACTGGCCTATGGTTGGGTGGACAGTTTGAGATACATAGCTAATTGTGGGACAACTTAATCATCAAGATAAGTATATTTGTTATGCTTGTTTATGCCATGTATTTTCTTATTAGTTATTATGGTCATGTTGAATTCTTATCAATGGTTAAGTAGAATTTTACCTCTGTATTGTTTTCCTGCATTTTACTTCTGTACATGCCTTGTGTTTTTGCAATACATTTTCCTAAGTTCATGGAGTCTAGAATCTTGTTACAGAGTCAGGAGGAAGCTGACTTAGTGTTTCTGCCCCTTGGAATCCTCCTGTGGAAACTAGAAAAGAGGAAATTGAACAAGGCATAATTATTGTGTTTCTGCACCCCGGGATCCACCTTCGGAAGGCAGAAGGAGGAAAGGGTAGTTGAAAACAAGGCAGAAAGTGTGTTTTACTAATTTTCAAAGTCCGAGGTTGAAAAGAGGAATTTAGAAGCGTAGAAAAGTTCTAAAGAAAAAAGTTAACTTTCCAATTTCTGAAGTCCGAGGTCGAAAAGCGGAAGTAGGAAGTGTAGGAAAGGCTAAGGTTGAAAGTTGTATTTTCGATTTCCAAGTTCCGTAGTGGAAAGGTGGAAAGCGTAAGTTGGAAGATGGAAAGTGGATAAAGGATTCTGCCATTTGTTATTTTTCTGAATTACGAGTTTTGAGGCCAAAACGGAGGAAAATCGGAAGTGCGGAAGGTGGAAGAGCCGTCAAGTATTTTCCTCGAACTTTATGTTTCTGACTTTTGAGTTCCAAGGCTGGAACGGTGGAAAGTGGAAGTGTGGAAGGCAAAAGAGAGGTTCAGTGTTTCCATTGCCCATTATGTTTCCAATTTTCGATTTCCGATTTTTGAGGTTGAAAGGGCAAAAAGTGGAAGTGTGGAAGGTGGAAGGTGGAAGGGTGACAATTCACTTCGTCGAGCCATTGAGTTTCCAAATCCCAAGTCCTAAGGTTGGAAAGGCAGAAGGAGGAAGGTGAAAGGTGGAGTGCAGAAATGATAGATTCAGTGCGGAAAATATTTTTTTGGTCATAGAAGGGATATATCAAGGGAGAAATGACTGTTATAGCGGTTTCTAAGCCTAATAATGAAGGTTGAAGTGTGTGTTAACATCCATGCCCTATGTTTCGAAGGATAACAAGGGTTCTTAAAGTAAAAAAATTATTTATCCGCATTATGGGGTATGGGGACGTTACATTATGGTATCATAGCTATTGGTTGTAGGAATGGTCCTAAAGGGGACAAGTTGAACATTTAACAAAGTTGTTGGTTACAGCATTGGGCCTAGATGGGCCACATGACAGTAAGTAAATGGTTTTTAATTCTGAAATTGCTATGCAGCTAACAAATGATGTTGTCACACATTTTGCAGAGTCATAGTGCAGATTGAAAAAGTGGGTTGTTGGCTTAGCCATGAGAACCTACGGCATGAATGATGCACAGGATCCCTATGAGCATGAGGAAGATTCTATGGGGGAAAACGCCCGAGTTTGAAATGCTGATATAGAGTCCAATGGAAGGATATTTTAAGACACTACCCCATATTTTAAAACTACCATGCGAATCCTAAGGGTGGATATGCAAAGCTACATAGAAGATAATGAGAGAATGATTAGAGCTCGGGAATAGCAGAATCATCTTAATGCATCCATGTTGAAAAGTTTGACAAAAATTCAAAGAAGGATAAACTCTAAGTATTAGACAACAAATTCTGAAGGAAGTAGGAGCGGTGCTAGAAGAAGAAAGAGGTCTCCTAGTGGGTCATCTAACTCTGAAGGATCTACTGAGGACTCAAGTTTTTCTTCTCATAGGAATAAGAAAAATAGGCACTACCAGAACCACACACGTGAGGAATTTAAGAGTGTAAGGCCTCCTACCTTTAATGGTGAGATAAAGAGCAATCAAGGAGATGAAGCTTGGCTTCTTGGGATGAGAAAATATTTCCAAGTATAATACTACTCTAGAAATATGAAGTCTATGGTAGCCATCTTCAATTTTACTGGAAGAGCATCCATATGGTGGAGCACTTTCAGCAAGTGAAGAAGATTAGGGAAAGGAAGATTGTGTGGAAGATTAAAGAATTCCATGAACTGAGATTGGGGCAGCTGACCATGGAAGAGTATGCAAATAAATTCTTGGAGTTGTTAAGGTATGTCAGGTATATCAAGGATGAAAAAGTAAAAATATAGCATTTTCTAAGTGGGATACCTCAACGGTACAAAGACATCATTGATTTTGATGAACCTCGAACTGTGGAAGAGGCTATAAGAAAGGCCAATTATTGTTATGACCATAACAAAGGAAAGCCTGATTACCATAAGGAATGGAAGGAAAAAAAAAATGAGAAGTATGACCAAAGGACGAAAGGTTTCAAAGCTTCTTGCTTCCAAAATTAGCAGAGGAAGCCATCATAAGTTGTAAACTTTCCAGTTGGAGTGATGGGAGACAGGCCAAGAGATCCCAAGGATCCAAGAGAACCGTTCCAATGTTGGAAATGTGGAGGCCCACACCTACATAGGAACTATTTACAACAGGATGGGAATGCAAGGTAAGTTCAAAACATCCAAGAATTATAAATTGTGGGTCAAGTGGCAAGGACCATCCCTAGAATTTATGCAGCGCTAGAGGACCTCTAGGCAAATCATCAGTCAACTGTGGTTGAATTTGTAGGTAAGATTGTTGAGCAATATATTTCTTTTTTTATTGACCTTGGATCTACTCACAGTTATATTAATCCTAGAGTTGTTGAGATTTGTGCTTTTAAGAAGTGAAAGCACAAAAAATCCTGGTTAGTTCAGCTAGCCATTGGAACCAAGAGAAATTTTAGTGAAGTGGTAGAGAAATTCCCATTGGTTATGAATGGGCTAGTCACTTGTGCAGATATAAATGTTCTACCACTTGGTTCTTATGATATTCTCATTGGAATGGACTTGTTATAAAGGCACATATTTAAGCTTGACTGTTATAATAAGACTTTTGAATGCATGGATGAAGAAGGAAACCCAAAGGTTGTAAGAGGCATTCCAAAGGTGATCTATGTTAGGGAGATTTCAATAATGCAGCTGAAGAAGTATGTAGGAAAGGTTTCCAGTTGTATGCATCCCATCTGTTGGAGGAAATAGAGAATGAAACTCCTAGGTTGGAGGAATTTCATGTATTACAGGAATTCAAGGATGTTTTCCCTAAGGAAATTCCAGGGATTCCTCCAAAGAGGGACATTGATTTCACAATTGACCTTGTGATTGGATCAGCACTAGTGTATAAGACACCCTACAGGATGACTACACTAGAATTGCTAGAGATGAAGATGCAGCTGCAAGAGTTGTTGGAAAATAAGTATATCAGGTCGAGTGTGTCCCCTTGGGGAGCACCATTTTTGTTTGTGAAGAAGAAAGATGGTACACTCATGTTGTGTATTGATTAGAGACAGCTGAAAAAAATCACTGTGAAGAATAAATACCCTTTGCCTACAATTGATGACCTCTTTTTTCAAATGAGAGGAGCAAAGGTAATTTCCAAGATTGACTTAAGGTCTAGCTACCATTAGGTAAGAATCAAAGATGAATATATTCATAAGACAACGTTCAAAACAAGGTATGAACACTATAAGTATGTAGTTATTGGCCACTTTTCGTAATTCATGCGACCCAAGTTCTGCACAGCCCACTGATCCAACAACTACCCGAGATACCGACCCGACAGAGCAAGCACTGTCGGCAACGCCTGCGAAGTAGGCGCAGTCTCACTCGAGATATCTCTTAGATGGGTAACCACCGGAACCATGTTTCCGTGATTGTTGAGGGATTATATTCCCTTGGCTCGCATCCAAGGAGCTCAATGAAGGTAACATGATGGCTAGATAGAGGAGTCAGTCTTGCACAACCAAGCACAAATACATGTCATTACACACAACTTGACTTTCTTTTCGACCTCGCAAATGGTGCAACTTGTGTGGTGCAACTGACTCATACCAATCAGACCTACGACTCAAGTCCTGACCCAAGATAGAAACATACAGGCCAGCTTATACATATTCATTTCAATGATGCCTTTCCAAGCATTCATCTACCAATTATAGAATAACCTCAGAGATTTAAGCAGCATTCAACATCATACAGAGATAAAATAGTAACCATTCACATAAACATTCACCACATCAATCATTCATTTAAGCAAAAGAGATAACGTGGAAACCCAAACTACCAAGGTGCTCTTCATTTGGAATAAGAAAGGATATAGCACCTTGCAGGCTGCAGGATGCAGACTAATCTTAAGATATGTCTTTATGACTCATACTTATGGTTCTCATGCTCTCTATCTTATTTCTTCTAATCTATTGCTATCATCTACAAATCCACATACTACCTGGATCGACCTTTCTAACATTTGCGCCAATCTAGCAGAGCTCTCCTATTGCACTAACTCTGACTACATTTTGCAGATTCCCGGCTATTCTACCCCCTCAGATCTAATCTCTGCAACTATATGCATATATATCAACCATCAAACCTAAACCATAATTACGAATAACAAAAAGCAACCTTTTAACTATTGAATCCCTCCTATTTACAATATTTTACATGACCACACAGGGTCGACTGCATACTGGCAGTCTGTTATATGTCACCATCAGCCGCCCCTCAGGCTACAACTGTGGTGATCATGACTTGACATGAGGCACTATCGGCCTTACTTACAAATATCCTCTCATATGTGCGTAGCTATAGGCTTACGCACAATAAACAGCCATGGCCTAGATTCTATATGTTGATTTCCGACCATTCTCATTTACGCACTTATGTGCTTGCCTTTCCTTCGCCACACACCTCTCTATTCTTCCTACGTGGGTCCTTTACTTCCTTCACGATCTTTCTTTTCTTCTATCATGCACGTTGCGCATCTTCTTTGGTTGTGCATGCAATATTTTTCCTTATGCCCCTTTCCCGGGCCAACAAGCCCCCAACACTCACCTGTGGCTCATCTCAAGCCATGAAGCAAGGGACCTATGAGAGGTGCGATTGCCGGAGTACCTTCTGCAAAAAAATGTTTTTTTTTTTCGTGCACAGCTTCTTCTGTCTCCTGGCTTGCACACCTTGTTCCTTGTGTTTTTTTTTGAATGTTGAGCCTTGGGTTTATAAAACTTCTTCTTTAGCCTCCTCTAAGAATTCTATGTCCATGAATTTGTCCTGGGTATGGCCCAATTCTTCTTGATAGCGTTCTTGTTGCTCCACTTGATCCTCTTGCCCATCTTTGCCTTTCTTTTGCTCTTCTTCTCTTGTCTCTTCCCTTTTTTATGCTACGCTTCCCATATTGGTTGCATCTTTCGGTGTAGACTATTCTGTACTTCCAACCTTTTGTTGAAATTGGGCCAGAATGGGAATAAGTTGTTCTATCTCCTAGAAAGCTTCTTCTGTATACTGCTCGAGCTCATGTACTCTGTCATTGCTAGGGTGTTCCAATGGGGTATTGGCCAGTGCCTAAGTGAACTCATGAATTCTCTGTTGGACAGGATGAATTAGCCCTGTCATCCTTTTAACATCGACCTGTTGCTCGGTGTTGTCCTTGTTGTGCATGCTTTCCTAGTCACGTAGAGCTCTTGCCTTGTCTAGGAGCTGCTTAAGCTGAGTCCCTCTAGTGATTTCATCCTTAGTTGGAAGCTTCTTAATTTATGCCTTTAGTGCCAATATCTATAGGACTGCTTTTCATGCTTGCTCAATAAGTTGTTCTGTAGCTTCATGGTCAATGATTCATTCCCATTTCATGGTGATTGCTTCCATTTCCTTTGTGCAGATGTTCTCGGCTTCCCTAAGCTGGGAAATAGCCTAATTTGCTGATTGTTTCCTTTGCTGCAGCACTTTGGGGGGCATGCTTGGCTGCTGGCTAGTTTCCATCTCCTGGACTTGTTTCTTTAGGTCTGCGGCAAGTTTAGATAGCCACCTCAGCTAGTGTAGTGGTTGTGCCTCGACTGCTTTCTCCTCTTCCGATAGTTGCGTGACTGCCTCCTTTATAGCTTGTTCCAATAAATCCTACTTTTGGGCTTAGGATTTGAGGTCTTCTTGCTGGTGCGTGATAACTTGCTTGCACTCCTTTGCTTTCCTAGTTGCCCTGGATTCCTGGTATGCAACCGCATTTTCCCGGATTCTAACTTTTGTGGCAGTGACATTTTGAATGGAATATATCTGCGACAACATTATCTTAGAAAAATTCAAAATCAACGTGTCTAGGCTATGGACACTTACCTCTTGTGATGCTTCTTCTATAGAAAATGCATGCGCGGGAATTTTTATTCTTAAGGATGGAAGCAGTACTGGCGTCGCCAGAGTTTCTACTGAGTCCACACCATAGGTTTCAACCTACATGGTGTCATGCACATCTACGATAGTATCGTCCAGCCGGTTAACTTTCATAGTGATGGAGGATATCCAATTGGTTTTCCAGCTTGTGAGGTTACCCAAGGTTTTCTCGGCTACTTCGGTGACTTCCTTAGTGAGAAGGGTCAAATCCTCATCTAATATGCCCATTACTTGGTATTGGTTAGCCTTCTACTTGTTCCTATGTGAGATGGTCAAGGCCTCTTCATCTTCTTCCATGGGCTGTTTACCCTTCCTTTTTCTAGTCCTTTCGACACTCACCCCTTCATCAGCAAGAGGGTTTTCGTCGCTAGTACTGGTTGGGTCATGGTCATCTTCTTCTACTTCTTCTTCTTGGGAGCCATCCTAATGCTCCCGAGTACTGGTATTAGCACTGTCCTAGTTTGGGTTCTCTTGTGGATCCCCCTGTGACACTTGTTGCACTGCAGGAACCTCCCTATGATGGCTCAGGCATTATTTAGGCCATTCTTGGATTTCCTGCTTGATATCTGCATCTCGAAGGATTAAGAATGTTGGGAGTGCTTGTTTCTTGGGGTCCTAACATGGATGAAGGATGATGTTGTGTGGCACTGCCTAGAATTGAATGAATGGATACTTGGTAACTGTCGCAAGAGTCAGCCGGTATTGCCTGCACACAATCTACCGAATCCTTTCTCCTTGCAAGAAGAATGCAAGTTTGGCATCGGCCTTGCACTTATTGTCCTTGTGGTCCCGGAGTTTTTGGTGTGGCATGCCGAGGAGCTCTACTGGGATATCCATGGATTGATAATCTGATGGTGGGGCCCATACTGCAAATGAGATTAGAATTAAAAGCCATGAGAAGTGAAACTTCATTGTGGGCTGCTCCTATGCTTCATGTGCATCGTCCATCAGTACGTTCAGGAGGAAGGACCAGTTAATGTGCACACTTTTCTGCTAGCTCTACTTTTGTAATGGTGCACTCAGTAGGCCTCATCTTCTGTAGGATCCTGCTGCACAATATTTTTGCTACCACCTTTATAGCACTGTCATTGATGGAGCTAAGAAGAAAGCCCTTCCTGCCACGGAGCAATTGGTACATGGTCTTCATGTTGCTTTTGTTGAGATTTTCTCCCTCATTGTGCAAGTATGGGGTTAGGTCTAGTCCTTGCTGAGGAAGACCTATAATGGACAAGATTAGGTTCATTGTTACCTCATGTGGTTTGTTTAACCAGAGGTAGCCTCCATGGAATCATACTAACAACTACTTGACATACATTTCAACCAGGCCAGAGCGGCCTAAATGGGGCATAAGGAGCAGGTTTAAGATACCTGACTACTCCAATCCACGCACATATTCCATTGCAAAGACCACATCTGCATTTAGCGGAATACCAGCCTTTACGACCATGAACTGATCTCTGGACATGTTTTGCTTCCTGGTGTCATAGTCCTCAAACTTTAGTTCCTGGAGTTTGGAAGCAATGGAATCCTACAGCTACGTGAGACACTCTGGAATAATGGGCTCTTCTAATAGCTCTGGTATGTCCGTCGTTACTATTACAGCACTTGTCTTCCTTGGTGATACATACAAAAGGAGCAAGTTCTTTTCTTCAACCATGCACCCCACTTTTGGAGGTGATGGTGGTGGTGGAACTGGGTCATCTCTGTGGCCCTTTGGTATCTTTTCTATGGGGCCAGAGGAAGTGGGGATCTCTATAATCTATGGGGATCTAGCTATAAAAATTTGGGCTACGACCGACTGTACTAGTGGCCAGGTTGCAGGCATCTGCATAAGCTGGTACCCTAGTGGTGGTGGGTGCGGTGACTTCTGTGGTGGTTTCTACACTATCTTTGGCTTCAAAAGTACCTTCAGCTTAGTCAGAGTCCTCTTCATCTACTTGGTCGGTCGAGTTGGTTTAGAGACGGATAGTGCTTCTAAACTCAGTCAAGGTAAGGTGAAGGAAACTGTGGACTCTTCATTTTCACCGGATAACTCAATGAGCATGGGCTTTGGCTTGAGATCATGGCTCATGTTTACTCAGCATGCTTGGCTCTCTAGTTTCTTATCTTGGTAGAAAAATTCAAAGGTTACATAGTCGAAGGTAACTATTGTTTATAGGCAACGAGCCCTCAAGCTGATTGGATAGAATGAAGGACCATCTAAAGGAGCACATGGGATCGTCCTTTACACACCTAGGTTCCATTATGCACTTGTCAGGGTAGTTAAGGGTAGTATGGATAATGGGACCAGAAATCCCTCCGCCCTTCTCCTCGAACTTGCCACTTTAATGCTACTAAAATTTTATTGTCACTGGATCTTTTTCAAAATTCTCCTACATTTACTAGCCATCAGTTCCTACTAACTATCTGGCCCCTCCCTCTAGTTGTCTCTTATCTAGTTAGCGGAGTTATAGCACAATTTTTTTTCGCACACCTAGGCCTTATGGGGCCGTGCCACAGTCATCGCGTTATGGTTTTAAGCAGCTGCCATTGATCATACCTGCAACGAGTGTTCCATCCAGCTTATGTAGTTTTACTGCGCCTACTTCAATAATGTGTGCAACTACATACAAACCTAACCAATTTGTTTTGAGCTTACCTGGGTACTTCAGAAACTGGCTGTCATACATTAGAATGAGTCCACCAACTTTGAACTTCTTTGTTCTAATGTGGCGGTCATGCCATTCTTTCTGTCGTTGTTTTTCCATGTTTTGATGGAAACCCGCAATGAATCATTCTTCCTCCATTTGAATCAACTATGTGAGTCTTTCTTCTATAGCACCGATATCTGTCATCTCTATTAGCACAGCAATTCACAGGCTCGACACAATGTACTCCATGGGTACGACTGCTTCTTTTCCATAGACTAAGAGGAAATGAGTGTATCCAATTAGTCGTTTGCATGTTGTTCTACAGGCCGATAATGCTGCTGAGACTTTCTGGTCCCAATCATCTCCGCATACATTATAGACCTTGGTTAATGCATTCTCCAGTATCTTATTGAAGGCCTCGATGGTTCCATTTGCTTGAGGATGGTATGGTGTTGTCTTCTTATGTTGGATTTGGAATTCTGTAGTCAATTCAACAATTATCTTATTTACAAAATGTGTACCTTGGTCGTTGATAAGGATCTTTGAGCAACCAAACCTTGTGACTACATTTTCAAAAAGGAATTTTGTCACAGTCGCGGCAATATAACCTTTCACAGGTGCCACTTCTCCCCATCTTGTCAAGTAATCTGTAATAGTTTTAATATAGTGCACACCAATCTGTTTCCCTAGCGAACTGATAGGGACAACAAAATCCACTGCCCATTTATTAAAGGCCTGCAGTGTAATTTTTGGCACAAGTGGCATTCCATCACGTCGTGATGGTTTCTCCATTATTTGACACTTATCGCAATCACGACAGTATTTCCTTGTATCCATATGTACCGTTGGCCACCAGAGTCCCGCTTGTAGAATCTTTTGCACCGTTTCCATCCTGGCTTAGTGTCCTCCCGAAACACCTACATGTGCTTTAGCCATTACCCACTGTCTTTCATGATCAAAGATGCATCTACACATTATTTCATCTAGTCCCAACTTATGGAGTTGTCCCGCGATCAGCATGTAGTCTGAGGCCTTGACAAATAGTTGTTTCTTTTTTCCATGTTGAATATCCTTCAGGCGTGTATCCTATGTTTAGTAAATGTATAATAGCATCAAATTATTTATCGACAACATCAATAGGAAACAGTTGCGTATCCGGTAAATTATCCTCTAGGCTGGTGGGTTCCTCCCACTTTCAATGCGTGATAAGTGGTCAGGCCCAACATTCAGTCAGCCTGGCTTTACAATGACTTCAAAGTCAAATTCTTGAAATAGGAGGAGCCATCGGCAGATCTGCCCCCCCAACACTGGCTTATTGACCAGGTACTTTAGCGCAGAATGATCAGTAAAAATTTTGAAGTGCCCACCCAATAGATAGTGTCTTAGATAGTGTCTGAATTTTTATAGCGCATAGACCATTGCAAGTCCTTCTCTTTCAGTTGTGGTATAATTTATCTCTAATATTGATAGTTTCCTACTTGCAAATGCAATTGGATGGTCAATTGCACGATCTCCTAGTTGGGTTAATACTATTCCAAATGCAATTGATGATGCATCAACATGCACATGGAATTCCTTTTTCCAATTTGGGAATATTAACATTAGCGCAATAGCTATTTTACCCTTCAGCTTATCCAGGCTCTCCTGGCAATTTTCGTTCCACTCAAATTTGGCATCCTTTTTCAGTAGCTTCTCCATTGGGGCAGTTATCTCCGCATACCCTCTTGTGAATTTTTGATAATACCCAGTATGTCCCAATGTGGACCTGAGTTGAGTGACTGATGTGGGCGGACGTAGGTCCAAGATAATTGCTACCTTCGCGGGGTCGACCAGGATCCCATCGCAGCATACGACATGGCCTGGCAAGACACCAAACGATGCACATAATATACATTTTCTCAAGTTCAGCACAATTTGATATTGGTGACACCTTTCCATCATCATGCGCAAATTCTCAATATGGTCTCTTACCAAACCAAAGACCGTCTAGTCATCAAAGTATACTTCAAGAAACTTATGAATGAAATTCTTAAAAGCAAAAACTACTATTCTAGAAAAAATATCAGGAGCATTTTTAAGCCCAAAGGGCATTACCGTGTATTGGTAGCATCCAAATTTTGTTACAAATGTTGTCTTGTGTCGGTTCTCTTGCACAATTCGGACCTGATGGTACCCGGAGAATCCGTCTATGAATGAGTACATTTCTTGTCTGTCGATGCTTTCCAAGAATTCACTGTAAATGGCGTTGGGAATGGATTGTGTAAGCAGGCATCCTTTAGTTTCCTAAGGTCAACACAGATCTTGACCTCACCTGCTGCCTTCTTGTCCTATATCATGATAGGGCTTATCCACTCTGATTCTTCGACAGGTTCAATAATTCCCGTTTCCATCATATGTTACAATTATGCTTTCACTTTTTCCTTATAGCATGGATTTAGTCTATATGGGCACTATTTTATTGGCTTTGCATCAGATTTGAGTGGAATTTTCATTTCACCCAAATCCTCTACTATCCCCTTCATCTCCTTGAAGTTTTTCAGGAATAGGTCCTGGAATTCATGTAATAGATCAGTGGTTTTAGCTACTGTCTCTTCATCCCAGTAGTCTCCAATGTTAGAAAATTTTGAATTGTCCTCTGACCCAATGTTAACCTTCTTGATTTTTAGCAGCTTAACAAACTGCTCACTGGAAATGTTGTTTCCTTCTACTGCACGCAAGCCTTCGGAATCTGGGATATTGATCTTAGCTAGATCATCCTCTGGGTCTCTAGAAAGGTTATAACATGCCATCCAGTGCTGAACTATCTCACAGCATTGATGGGAATGTGCAGTGCAAGTTTGAGAATACACAACCTCCACTGGGATCTCAACGAATATCTTCTCCTTGATAGCCTTTCACGCAATATCAATTGTTGGTTGCTTGTCCGCAAACTGGAATGTGTAAGTGAAATTATGTGCAACTCTTTCCCATTCCCTTGTTTACTGACCCAACTCCATAGATGTGTACCATCCTCTTGGTGCCATCTCAAGGGTATGGATGAAGTGGTGAACCCACTCCTAACGAGGGTAGTTGGAGAATGCTGTAGAACACTGCTCCAAGTGTTCAACAGGGTCTGATAACCCTATATAATTTTGTGTTCCAGTTGTGACCTCATCTCCAAACCTTACCTCTAGCAGCCTTTTTCATATTGGCCATTCAATTATAGAACTTTTATGTCTACCCCACCATCGCGCAGGCGTAGATTTCAATGCAAATTCTAGTGCAGATAGTCGTTGCGGCTCTGTTACCAATTATTCAAACTCAGTCAAGAAAGTTGCTAATTTAGGAAGTCCTTCATATGTGGGTATCGTTTGCAACTAATTTCCCACTCACTGAATAGACTTAGTTATTCGAGCACATGTCCCTATGGATACTTCATGTAATTGATTCTGCTAGTTCTCAAGTGCCTCCCCTAAGTCCGATGTACATGAACTCGAACATTTCCAGCTCAGGTCACCATCCACAGTAGGATTGATGTAGTCCTCTTTAAGGGTAGTGACAGTATAGATGTTGTTAAGGTGATCACCTTGCCCTTTGTTGAACACCGGTTCAATGTATCTCTATCCTTCTAGTGGGTCAAGGGGCGCAACCACCCTCATCTCATCATCCTCAAACGATAGGGTCCTTTTGAAGTTTATGATATTTTTATTTTCCATTTCTGAATCAATTCCCAGCAGCGCGGAATATGGGTTAGTATTGTCTACTATATTAATGACCTCAAAGTCCGTAAAAGTGTGCAATCCCTCAATATCCACTTGGACCTAACTCAGTCTACCAATAGGCAGGACCTTTGCCTGATTAGAAAGTATTAATTGAATTGGGGACCATTCTAAGGGTGGCTTTCCCATTATTTCCCAGTTTGGTGCGTTAGAATGTTAACATCGGATCCTAGGTCAAGGATGATATAGTCCATGTCCTAATCGCTGATTTGTGCTGACACCATGAGCTCACATCATGTTTTGAACTTCGTCCTGACACTGTTAACCTTCTTTACTCGTGGGTCTTTCTCTGACAGCATTTCGATAAGTGCTCCCAACTCTGCAAATGCATCCTTGTCCTGAATTAAATTAGCGCCAAACAACTTGATAGAAATGGTTTGAGCTTACTAACCTTATCTATACTTTTGTTCACAGTCTGTTGTTTGATATCTTTTACTTGGCCTGAGGTGGATGGTTGTTCCATTCCTATGAACTTGGGAAATACGTCAATGAATATTCGCTTATGTTCTTGGACATTAAGTGGTGCCTTCTTCTACGTGGAAAGTCGCACCTGCGGTCGCGCTTGTGCCACAGGTTCTGTCTGCATAGCTTGGTCTGAGCATGTCGCAACACCTCCCCTTGTTACCACTGCTACATTTGGTTCTCATGGTTCGGTGACTATCATCTGTATGTTGACATTAGCATTTGGGTTTGGAGCATTCGATAAAGGATTTGGTGCAAGGTTTGGTGTTGGGTTAGCTACTCCAACCATCCGGGATTTCCATTGAGTGATGAGTTGCAGACATTGCTCCACATTGTGCTCTTGTCTGCAATATGATCAAGTATTCATAGGTTCAGGGCAGTCCCTAGCATAATGGCCCGGTACTCGACAATTATAACATACTACTAGCCCTCTCCCTCAGCCAAATCCTCCTCCTCCTCGGCCCCTATAATTGCCACCCCCCTTAGCTGAAGTTGAGGTGGTTGTAGCAGGTATTGCAGTTGCTGGTATTGCGGTTGGTACAAGTTATACAGGGTTGTATTTTGGAACTATGGTGCCATATGAAACTGTTGTGTAGGTGGAAATTGAGGCACAGCCTAGAACTGAGGCGCATCCTGTTCAATCTTTATTTTCTCCTCAGTCTTCATTAGATATGCATCTACCATTTTCTCTCTCATGAGTTGGTAATCCCTACAATATTTTTCATCATGGCCTACAGATTTACAAAATTTACAATACAAACGGGCTGGTGTACATACCGTCTTTTGCATGAACATGCAATCTACATCGCGGTGCCCCCTTGTTTGGAATATATTGCACCAGGCAACCCTTGGGCCCCCAATAGATGAGATGTAGTTCATATAGGCCAGGAATTCATATTTGGTATGTCCATTGGTCCGGTATCATGTACACCAGAGATCTTCATGTAATTCTTTTCCTCTTTTTATGTCTTGGAGTTGAATTGTTAGATTGGCCAATTCTGATTGAATCTGTATCATTCCTGCAGTGCCATCCCCAATAGGTGAGGCCTCTAGCTTCATTTCCAACTCCACTGCCTCTGTCTGCATTGCAATATTTTGCTGCATGAGTGGTCCTCTAATGTGTGGTAGCAACGCAGCAATAAACCACTCTTTATGCAACACGTCCAACATCTGGAAACTAACTTTGTCCTTCATCATTTTGAACTGCTAATCAAAGTCCCATACGGTCTCTACCGGAGCTTGCTTAATCTCCTTGATCTTGGTAATACATTGGGACTATGATTGGGGCTTTTGGAACTCCGAGATCATTGCTCGTCAAATCTCCTCAAGAGTCTTCTAGGGTGTTCCGATTGGTATGGCACAAAATTTCATGAACCAATCTAGGGCACGACCCCTTAAGGTCATGATCATCTGTTCCTTCTTTATATCTGCATTATGAACTAAGCGTACCATCCAGATAGCTTCACAAAGGAACCAATGATGTTTTGGGTCTTTCGTTCCATTCCCATTACAAGTGGGTAGTCTAACGTATGTCCCCGCCATTAGGGTGACACTAGGATTATTCATTGGATTCCCTAGATTTTACCAAAATTACTGGGATCGCTGATGGGCTTCCTTCCACACCAGTCTAGACACTAGGACTTCTAGTGTTCACAAGTGGTTCAAGTGAGGAACTTCTAGTTCTTACTTTAGAGGATCTTTCTGGAATGTCATAGTCACGTCCTATCCTCAGCGATTTTGCAGAATCTCTCGATTTTGCTCTCTTAGAAATCGGACTATAACCCTCCTCTTCATCGTAGGACCCTTCATCTAAGTGTGAATCACATCCATATTCACCCTCCCTGGGCAGGATATAGGCCCACCTTCCTCCTGCTACCTTTCTCCTATTTTCGAACCAGAACCTCCTTCCACTTCTCAAGAATCCATTGTCCAACTCATCCTCAAAACTTTCGTGGAACATTTCTTCTTACTACCTTCAATATTAGTCCTAATTATTACAAAACATATCCCCTTCACAGATTGCATGACTCAATCGTCTTCCTGCACTCTATTCTTATGCGAATGCCATCATTTTAGAGTCCATACAATCTTCTATCTCCTTCTTCATTGGGTGCCACAACATTTTCCTCGATTTGATCAATAAGGTCCCAACAATGGAACCATTTGTTGGCCACTTGTCCTAACTCGTGTGACCCAGGTTCTGCACAGCCCACCGATCCAACAACTACCTAAGATACCGGCCCAATAGAGAAATCCCTGTCGGCAATGCTTGCAAAGCAGACGTAGTCTCTCCTGAGATATCTCTTATATGGGTAACCGCCAGAACCATGTTTTCATGATTTTCGAAGGATTATAGTCCCTTGGCTTACAGCCAAGGAGCTCAACGAAGGAAACAGGATGGCTGGATAGAGGAGTCACTCTTGTGCAACCAAGCACAAATACATGTCATCATGTGCAACTTGACTTTCCTTTCCACCTCGCAACTAGTTCAACTTGTGTGGCATAGCAGACTCATACAAATCAGACCTATGACTCAATTCGTGACCCAAGACAGAAACATATAGGCCAGCATATACATATTCATTTCAGTGAGGCCTTTCCAAGCATTCATCTCCTAATTACAGAATAAACTCAAATATTTAAGCAACATCCAACATCATACAGAGAGAAAATAGTAACCATTTACATAAACATTCACCACATCAATCATTCATTTAAACACAAGAGATAACATGGAAACCCATCTAGGAAAAACCACCAAGGTGCTCTTCATCTAGCATGAGAAAGGATATAGCACCTTGTAGTCTGTGGGATGCATACTGATCTTAAGATATGTCTTTATGACTCAGACTTATGGTTCTCATGCTCTCTATCTTATTTCTCCTAATCTACGGCTATCATCTACAGATCTGCACACCGCCTAGATCAACCTTTCTAGCATCTACATGACTCTAGCAAAGCTCTCCTATTTCTCTAACTCTGACGGCATTCTGCAGATCCCCAACTATTCTCCCCCCTCAGATATAATCTATGCAACTGTATGCAAATATCAACCATCAGACCTAAATTGTAATTACGACTAACAAAAATCAACCTTCCAACTATTGAATCCCTCCTATTTATAATATTTTACATGACCATGCAGGGTCGACTGCATACTAGCATTCTATTAATTGTCACCATCAGCTGCCCCTCATGCTACAATTGTGGTGATCATGACTTGACACGAGGCACTATCGGCCTGACTTGCAAATATCCTCTCCTACGTGCGTAGTTGCAGGCTTAGGCCGCCATAAACGACCATGATCTGGATTTTGTATTTGTCGCTTTACGATCGTTATCATTTGCATGCTTCTGTGCTTGCCTTTCCTTCGTTGCACATCTCTCTATTCTGCCTATATGATTCCTTTGCTTCCTTCACGATATTCCTTTGCTTCTATCGTGCATGTGGTGCATCTTCTTTGGTTGTGCATGCAAGCTTTTTCCTTATGGCCCTTTCCAGGGCCAACAGTTGTGGTACCATTTGGTCTCACAAATACACTAGCTACATTTATGTATCTCATGAATAGTGTCTTCAGCAGGTATTTGGACAAGTTTGTTCTTGTTTTCCTTGATGACATTCTTATTTATTCTAAGAATGAGGAAGAACATGAAGAACATCTAATATTGACTTTGAAATTTCTAAGGGAGCATAAGTTGTATGCAAAGTTGAGAAAATGTGACTTTTATAAATATAGAATTCATTATTTGGGTCACATCATCTCAGAAGAGGGCATATCTGTAGACCCTGAGAAGATTGAATCCATTATGAATTGGCCAACCCCAAGAAATGTGACAGATTTGAGATCTTTTATGAGACTTGCAAGATACTACAGGAGATTCATTGAGAGATTCTCCAAGGTTGCACAATCAATCACTTCTTTGCAAAAGAAGGGGATAAAGCTTGAATGGACACAAAGGTGTGAAGAAAGCTTCCAGCAGTTGCACAACCCACCGATCCAACAACTACCTAAGATACCGGCCCAATAGAGAAATCCCTGTCGACAATGCTTGCAAAGCAGGCGCAGTCTCTCTTAAGATATCTATTAGATGGGTAACCGCCAGAACCATGTTTTCATGATTGTTGAAGGATTATAGTCCCTTGGCTCACAGCCAAGGAGCTCAACGAAGGAAACAGGATGGTTGGATAGAGGAGTCACTCTTGTGCATCCGAGCACAAATACATGTCATCATGTGCAACTTGACTTTCCTTTCCACCTCACAATGGGTTCAACTTGTGCGACGCAGTTGACTCATACCAATCAGACCTATGACTCAATTCGTGACCCAAGACAGAAACATTAAGGCCAGCATATACATATTCATTTCAATGAGGCCTTTCCAAGCATTCATCTCCTGATTATAGAATAACCTTAGAGATTTAAGCAACATCCAACATCATACAAAGAGAAAATAGTAACCATTCACATAAACATTCACCACATCAATCATTCATTTAAACACAAGAGATAACATGGAAACCCATCTAGGAAAAACCACCAAGGTGCTCTTCATCTAGCATGAGAAAGGATATAGCACCTTGTAGTTTGTGGGATGCATACTGATCTTAAGATATGTCTTTATGACTCAGACTTATGGTTCTCATGCTCTCTATCTTATTTCTCCCAATCTACGGCTATCATCTACAGATATGCACACTGCCTAGATCAACATTTCTAGCATCTACATGACTCTAGCAAAGCTCTCCTATTGCTCTAACTCTGACGGCATTCTGCAAATCCCCAACTATTCTCCCCCCTCAGATATAATCTATGCAACTATATGCAGATATCAACCATCAGACCTAAATTGTAATTACGACTAACAAAAAGCAACCTTCCAACTATTGAATCCCTCCTATTTATAATATTTTACATGACCACGCAGGGTCGACTGCATACTAGCATTCTGTTAATTGTCACCATCAGCTGCCCCTCATGCAACAACTATGGTGATCATGACTTGACATGAGGCACTATCGGCCTGACTTGCAAATATCCTCTCCTACGTGCGTAGCTGCAGACTTAGGCCGCCATAAACGACCATGATCTGGATTTTGTATTTGTCGCTTTACGGTCGTTATCATTTGCACGCTTCTGTGCTTGCCTTTCCTTCGCTGCACATCTCTCAATTCTGCCTATATGAGTCCTTTGCTTCCTTCACGATATTCCTTTGCTTCTATCGTGCATGTGGCGCATCTTCTTTGGTTGTGCGTTCAAGCTTTTTCCTTATGGCCCTTTCCAGGGCCAACAGTTGTGGTACCATTTGGTCTCACAGATACACTAGCTACATTTATGTATCTCATGAATAGTGTCTTCAGCAGGTATTTGGACAAGTTTGTTCTTGTTTTCCTTGATGACATTCTTATTTAGTCTAAGAATGAGGAAGAACATGAAAAACATATGATATTGACTTTGAAACTGCTAAGGGAGCATAAGTTGTATGCAAATTTGAGAAAATGTGACTTCTGTAAATATAGAATTCATTATTTGGGTCATATCATCTCAGAAGAGGGCATATCTGTAGACCCAGAGAAATATTTTGTGGTGTGCACTGATGCATGCAGTCAAGGACTTGGAGGAGTTCTTATGCAAGGTAACCACGTGGTATGTTATGAGTCAAGAAACCTGAAGGATCATGAGAAGAAGTATTCCAGTCATGATTTAGAAATTGAATCCATGGTACATGCTCTCAAGATGTGGAGGAATTACTTAATGGTAATTTTGAGCAAAGGACAGACCACTATGTTCTGGAATATTTTTTTGATCATCCAAGTCTAAATGTTAGGCAAGCTAGATGGCCACAGTTTTTATGTGAGTTTGATTTTGAAATCAAATACATAAAATGAAAATAAAATAAAGTGTTCAATGCACTCAGCAGGAAGGTGCATGAAATGCATGTGGCATCTCTTAGTATTCTCCAATCAAGTTTAAGACATCAGATTGTTAATCATACCGCTGAAGATGAAATGTATGTGCAGATAAAAGACAAATTGCAACAACAAATCCTTGAGAAGAGGTACGAGGGATACAAATTGGAAGAAGATGGAACTCTTACTTATAAAAACAAAATTTATATTCCAAATGTAGCAGACTTGAGGAGAGTTGTTATGGATGAGATCCATCAAGCTCCCTATTCTGGTCATCCAGAATATCAGAAGACAACTTCTACAACCAAAAAGTAGTATTTTTGGCCAGGAATGAAGAAGGACATTGATGAGTATATTTCAAAGTGCATGTAATGTCAGTAGGTGAAGGTTGAGCATCAACACCCAGCAAGTTTGTTCCATCATTTGCTAGTTCCAAAATGGAAATGGGAAGTTGTTTCCATGGATTTCACTATAGGATTTCCAATTACTTGGAGAAAACATGATTCCATCATGATTGTGATGGAAAATTTGACAAAGAAATCACATTTTATACTAGTCAAGTCCACTTATAATACTGATTCCATTGCAAAAATATTCATGAAGGATATTTTCAAATTGCATGAATCACCTAAGGTAATAGTTTTAGACAAAGATCCCAAGTTTACTTACAATTTTTGGAAGGGCTTGTTTACAGATTTGGGTACAAAGCTAAACTTTGGTACTACCTACCATCCTCAGACTGATGGAAAAACATAGAGAGTGATCAAGTGCTTGAAGACATGCTCTACATGTATGTGATGAACAAACCAACCAAGTGGGAGGATTATTTACACTTGGTAGAATTTGCATATAACAATGGATAGAAAGCATCCTTGGGGATGAGTCCATATGAATCTTTGTATGGAAGAAGGTGTAGGACACTGATGTCTTGCAATATTCCAGTGGACGGGATTGTTCTTGGTCCAGAATTGCTCAAGGAAATGGACCAAGAGGTTGTAAAGATCAGGCAAAATCTGAAAGCATCCCAAGACAAACAAAAAATCTATGTACATAAGCATAGAGTGCATATAGATTTCAATGTTGGGGATCATGTTTACCTCAAAGTGAGGGAAAGGAAGAGTTCCTTGAAGCTTGTAATTTGTGCCAAGCTGTCACCTAGATACTATGGGCCATTTGAAGTGCTTGAAATAATAGGGCCAATTGCATATAGAATTGCATTTCCTGCTAGCACTAGAGCTCATAATTTTTTTCATGTTTCTTTGCTTAAGAAATATGTGTATGAACCTAACCATGTGATTGATTGGGATGTGACCCAGGTGAAACCCGAGGAAGAGTTCCAAACCAATCCATTGCGCATCCCCGATAAGAATTTCACAGTGTTCCAGAATCAATCCATTGGATAAGTGAAGGTGTAGTGGGTAAACTATGGTCATGAGGAGGATACATGGGAGCTAGAGGATGCCATCCAATTGGCACATCCATTTTTGTTCAATTTGGAAGAGCACTGAGGACAGTGTTGTTGTAAGGGGGAGGGGAATGTAACACCCCGGTTTTGAACCCAAGGGGGAGGGGAATGTGTGCCCTGGTTTTGACCCCATAGTATTGAATTATACATGATGTATATATTATTAAGATCATGGCATGGAGATCAATACCAAGTCCATGTCATTGATTTGGTGTTTTGTATAGGTGATCAAGGTTGATTCCTATGGTGATAGTGCTAATTCAAGCACATCATATTTTGAATATCATGTAAATACACAATTTAATAAAATACCACAGCTAGCTATGGGACTGCAATGTGAAAGAGATGGGGGAATGATTTCACAAGGAATACGGAGGGGATTTAGTCAAACCATTGAACCTTAGGGTGAGGCTAGATGTCAATGGGAGAACCCTTGAACCCTCATCTACCTTTTTGTCCTCTGTCCTCAATCATCAATTTCTTCCAGAATTTGGTTGACGTAGTTAATGCCTTGGGCAGACCAAGGCATGGCAGTCTGATTTCTTGTATGAGAAATCCTGCAAGTCTGTATTTTGGGAAGCTGCGATCTTGCTTCTAATGCAAGGAAGCACATGATGCGTGCCGGTCCATCTTTCCTTAGTTGGGGAGGTTGTTGTTCCTAAGTGTTGAGTTTGTTCATTATTCCCAACCATTCTACCATTATATGGTTGGAGGCTATTCGATCATTCTAATAATTTTGTTCATGCATGTTGTTAGTGGTTCAAGTAATGTCCTCATTTTAAAATATTTGCATAGTGGGAAAATTCCATCAATCCTACTAGTTCCCTAGGTTGGGTGAAAATTTTGGGAAGTAAATAAGGGAGCTAATAAATGATGTTTAGACAATAGAAGGAATAAAATATTTATTTAATAAGATCAATTAAATAAATGCAAGTGAATAATGAAATGGCTAGGAAAAATGGATACATATGGAGACGATGAAGCCCACTCAAGCTAGAATTCCTATGTTAAATGGAATCCACCTCTTGCAATCTAAAATCTATGGAAAGTCGAATGTTTTGGATGGATTATAAGGTCAGTATACTTTTCCATATACTTCATAGGTCTAATTTGGGATGAAGTGTAACTTACATGAACAAGGAAGAGCCAAATAGGGAGTTTCATGGACACTTGGCTAGATTCCCCTTACACTTATGACATCTATGACACCAATGATGGAGATTCTATGATAGTTATGACACAAGTCAGATATGAAGGCTGACATCTTACATATCTGACATATCAGGTCGAAATAGATCATCCAATAGAGCTCTCATGTGATTTGGAGAAGCCCAATGGGTTCCTACTCAATTTGGGAGAAGATGGAAGGTGAAGAGAGAGGCCACATGGCATAGCATGAGCAGCCACACCAATTCGACTTGGATTTGGTTTATGGATGTATTTGGAAGCTGAGGAGACCATTAATGCTTATAAAATATATGGATCATCCATGATAAGGGTCATTTTTATCAGTTGTGAAATTTGTTGTTGTGAAGAGAGAGAGAGCTAGTGAGAGGCTAGTTCATGCTTGAGTTAATTTCGAGGGTGAAAGATTCCCATCATAACTGGTGATTAGAGAGGCCACTCAGGTATTTCAAAGAGATTAAATGGATTTCTAATATACAGGTTCATCTACATCATCTTTTAGACACTTCAATATTCAACTCATTCCCCCTCCCATCTCACATTCTTTCACCATATTTCAGCTCAGTGGAGTGAAGCGCACTTGGTGAGCCATTTATATTTTTGAGGGAGTTCCTCTTGCTCCATAATTTTTTATTTTGATGTAAATAATCTGATATCTATGTTTATAAATTTATCAGTTCAAAAGGAGAAGATATTTTATGTATTATTGATCAGTAATAAAGAAATAGTGCAATATCCCACTTCTTTGTTGCAAACTCTTATAATATTGGTAGATTTGAATGGCTGTGTAAAATATTGATTATTTATGAATGAATGGACTTTCATGGAATAATATTTTATGTTTCATATTAATTAATTGATATTTTTTGGCCATTGGATTGAATTCCATAACCATTGGATTAAATTGCACCTCATTTCCCCAAGGGTTCAAAACTAGTTTTTATATATCTGATTCAAGGAAGTGATAATAACCATGGGAGTTAGATTGGTTCAGAAAATTATTCCCTTTTGATGTCCTATATGTTGAAATCAGCATCAGTAGGCATTCTCCAAGATCTGAGGTCATAAGTGACCATCCTGAAGCTAGCCAGGGAGACTTGGAGATTAACCAGTTCT
>LPNX010783889.1:0-12409 GCA_001517045.1 Pseudotsuga menziesii | reverse complement strand
TAATACATATCACATAGATAACAACCACAAGCTAATAATGTTTATGAGACATGATATCTCTCAAAACCAACTTCTCAGTCAAAAAAACATTTTAATATGAGTAATGCATCATAAACCACCTTTGTCTCCCGCTTATTATCCATGTTATATTGAGAATTCTCATGCAGTGGGATACAAGAATGCATTGTGAATCAAACCTAAGGTAAACACTTAATGAGTTGAGCAAACATGAAATATCACCATAAAAATAAGAGGCCAAATTATATAGCAATTTAGCTTATATTATATCAAATAGATTATAACCACAAGCCAAAGATGGCTCACAAGGCACAATACTAATATCATCAGTGAAGGAGGATGCTATCACATCAATGTGGAAACTTGCACCCAAAGCAAGTGTTCATATTGGAAATACTTTTGGTGTGGGTGAGACAATACACCACATCCCTTTAAATCACAATTATAACGCATGTAGAATTATTCACAACACATATACCCAACACACACATTATATTTGACCTATTTGTCAATTGGTTGAAGAGCTTAGATAGCGACATTACCTTCAAAAGTCTTAGTTCCAACACAAAGTAAGTTGTCATTCCTATGTCTCGGATCTATAAGACCATCATATACTTTGCACACCATCAAGGACATGTGTCATTTTAGAAAGAAAAATGAATGTTAAATGAAATATGAACATCAAATATGCCATTGTATCTAGATAGCTTGCGACATCCTATATATAATAATAACACAAACAAACAAAAAAGCCCTATGAAGCAGGACATGGAAATTGGCAATAATCTTAATATTAGAGTGAGGAAATATGTTATCACATCAACATGAACATATGTATACTGAAACCACATGTGATATTATTGGAGTAAAAGAGAACACCATCACATCAAATTAAAGATCCTAAAGCCACCTAGATTCACAAAATGTAGAATTATTCATAACACACCATATTAATTAGAAGACTTTAATGAATCATTTACACCATAAAATTAACTTTTAGATTAGCAAAATATTAATTCTCAATCTTCAAATTATTTTACTATAATGTTACTCAAAATAAAAATAAAAATAAAAATAAAAATAAAAATAAAAATAAACATAAACATAAACATAATCATAAACATAAACATCACATTGCCTAGATACTCAAACACACTAGCTTCATGGTCAACCCAATAAATTGTGTAAACGTACTCCACAAAAATCCAAACATAATGTTATAGCATTAAAGTAAATAAGTTATACAAATTATATTTTATCAAACATAATAATAAACACTCTCTTCATAATTATGAAGATAGGTTTGCGGTAAGAAACAATAACTTTCACTTCTTCCCATCCATGTTAACAAAGAAGAAAAGTATATCGTCATGTGGTTAACAAAGAAGAAATGTGGCATTATCATCGGATGGTAGAATTTATGAAATGGAAACCGTGGCATTATCATCGGATTCCGGTGTGAGCGAAAAACTCAACTCCAGGCTCCAGCCAGGAAGACCAGATACGGGCACAGCATTGAATAAGGGAGGGCAAGTCTGTGGAGATGTCAGAGTGGTCAAGTCATGGAGATGGCCATGCATCTTGGTACTCCCACCCACACATGCTGAATATGGCTTGCCCAATGCCACCATCCCACATAAATTTGAAATTTGAATTCAACCCACGCGAGGGGGAATTTCAAATCTGAATCTAACCCACCGACCATCCACATCAATTTGAAATTTGAATTCAACCCGTGCGAGGGGGAATTTCAAATCTGAATCTAACCCGCCCAGGATGCAGGCCATTGTTAGAGTTCAAGCGTGCTTGCTGGATCGCCAGGTTCGTCTTTCGGTTTCGTGATAATAATACCGCTCTATACAACTGGATTGGTGCTGAGTCCAGTGATACTAATACCGCTCTATACAACTGGATTGGAGCTGATTCCACTGATCACTGCTACTTGAGAGGTGTCTCCTGCAATAATATCAACTTCGTTGTGGTTACACTGTAAGTTGGCTTCGCCTCTTGGTTTTCTATTGGAATTCATATCAAAATCAAGCATATACTCTTCAGTATGTTAGATTGGGAATCAATTATCTGTACTTGCTTTATATGTTTGAATTTGTTCTGGTTTGTCTTATGTACGAATGTCTCTCATCTGAACCTCAGAGGATAATTTTCCTTGGTTAGTCCAGAGGTAGACTGGTTTGAAAATGAGAGAAAAAAAACCTTTTTATTGTAGACAGTTTGTATACGGTGCCATAACCCGGAGATGAACCCCCCCAAAAAAAAACCATCGCCACATTTTAATCTCAATTCTCTCGGAACATTCGATGTCTTCCTGAAAAATTGGATGTCTTCCTGCAAATTCTCGAAAATATTTTCGGCAGTTCTGCTCAACGTTTGCCTGCGATTTCTCCAAGAGCTTGTCAGCAACTATGCTCATGAGATGGGTTTCTGGCTCTGCTAGCAGAAACGATCTAAAAATAGTAAAAAACAGAGACAGAAAACGTCATTTTCCAAAACAATTTCATTTTTAAACCCCTTCATAAGTGTTACCTTTTTCAAATAGTAGGTTTTCTCTTTGTAGCTGTCATTTTTTTTCCACAAACCATATGACTACTATAAATTTCCCATTTTTCGATTATGAGCTTTGTGAAGGTTATTTGCTGAAATTGACAAAATTGGGAAAGATATTGAAGCTATCAAGAAGAAACTACTGACTCTGTGGCTCGGCTACTTAATTCAAGGGATTGACGAAGGGAAATCACCTATTGTTCAAGAGAATTGCCAAATCCCCATTATCAATAGCTCGATTCAATGGTTGATTCTACACTGCTCGGCTATTGCTCTAATTCCCTGGGAAGTTTTTGGGCCATATCCCCATCTTGAATTCTCTGATTCAATGAATGCTTTAGATCTTGACAATGAAACTCTAATTTCCTCAATTTCTTTTCAAGGTCTGCATTAGCTTGTGCTTCAACCGTCCAATGCGCCTTATAAGGCCACAACCCATTGCTCCAAGCTTTCATAACTATAAGATCGCAAAGAAACTAAATACTTTTTTATAGAATCCTCTAATCTCTTGTCATCCAGTGCAAAAACAATGTAGACTTAAACGTTAACCCATTCCAGAAATAATACAGTTTAATTTGTCAAAAGATAATAGCATCAAAACATCAAAATAATCCAGGAAATTATTTGGGGTATAGCTGGAATCATTTATGGTAACTGGAACATCTCCACCTTCTGTCGGGGAAAATACCATGGCCATTATGTGATCATTATACGTATCAATTGATCATTACCAGATCAAACCATACTAAACAGTAATCACTATGTCTTTAAATTGTTTAAAGAGCCAATGTCCAAGGAGTCTATGTTACAGTCATCCAAGAATCAATGACAACACCACCAGTGCCATCAGATTGAAGGTTGAAAGTAACTTTCTGAATATTCAACAATTTTCCACAAGGTTGATTCCTTCTAGAGCAATATAATAGAAGACCAATTCTTGGTTGTTTTGGATAATGAGAGTCGAATATGAGAGGGCTCGTGTTTCACTGAGAATCTTCCATTGTCATTAAACATTAATAAAAAATTATTGGGTATTGATGAAGAAAGCTGTGAAACGAACGAGAGAGGACCTCATCCCAAACCCACAATCCCGGCTAGTTGATTGAAGCCGTTTCCTTCATTATTTTGACCATAGTATCCAAAGGTTATACCTGGGATTGATTACTTTGTTCCAGATCTAGAAGTGTGAAGGTCTCGTATGAGAGAATACCCACAGTAATTGAGAAATCGCCATAAGTATATTGGTATTCTCAGATTTGATATTTGGTTTCCAAATATCAAATATTTGGTTTACTAAAATAAACTAATGCTACAAGGTTGATGGCTTATATCGGGGCCCAAGGAAACCACTCAAGCTCCCCATAAGGAATATTTGACATGTGATAAAGATATATTGAAAATTTTGAATTTTAACACACCATTGATGGTTATTTTGATCTCAGCATGGTCAAGGGGAAAATCACTCTAGGTATCAATCCATAACATTTGTTTACACCACTAATAGGCCATGCTCAAAGCCCAAGCCCACTTGAAAATCCCTACATAACAACTATTTTACATTTGAATAATATATCATGGCTCAAAGTTTAGAAACCTGCAGGTGATTCTAAAGAACCAATTCATGGTATAGAATTTAGATATATGGTCTTAGGCAATAAAATTTATCTACAACATTGATGTGCCATGAATGACGACTAAGCCTACCACACAATAGTTTCATAAAGAAGTTTTGTTCTGTGAGGAATATACCATGGCTATTTCAAGGTTTAAGACACTAGGGATGGTTATCACTACCTAGGCCATCATAGAAGGATTCTTTTTCGTAGGTTAGCTGATCTGGAGGATTATTCATCTTTAAAGTATATTGATCCAAGATAAAGAGTAATGGTACAATGGCTGTTTTAGATGGTTCATGCATAGAGAATGCTATGCCATAGATTGTTGCTTGCTGCATATTCCGAGGCTAGATTTTACCACTGTTGAAAGAGGGTTGATAGTCTTTTTATCAAAAATAGACTTAACATATGGTTCCAACCTCATTCATGAATGTTGATGAATGGAGCACAATGAAATGAAATGCTAATGTTGCATGTTCCATGAATATATATTATATATCATATATATATACGGTGACATGTGTTAACCAAAAAAATTGTGGCTCGTCATGTTGCAACAGCTTTATACATAAGGGTAACATATCGGAAATGGCATATGAAAAGCGGAGAAAAACGATGAAATGTTACATGGGTTATATCATATGGTATATCATACGTTTTGTGCATCCATTCTTATTTGCAACATCATGTGATGAGAGCTTGCACAAAGTACGAAGCAAAGTTTGTGCACCCTCTTAAGACCGATCACATATTATGATGGTGAGCTCACACAAATCGCCTTTGCACTGGCCAATGTGTATATGATGAGCCCGCAATACCATGGTGCAACCATCAAATGTGTATCGTCGCATGTAGATTCGAGCTTGCACATGGGACAACGAGTTTAGTTTTGTGCACAGATCATGGTCTTGACTCTTGGCATTGCGGAGGGGCTGCACAATGTACCATTTTGTGCACCCTCCAAGGACTAGTCTCCAATCATAACCGTGAGCCCACACAAAACGATACAATGTGACTCTGTGCACTATCAAACAGCTTTTGGTTGAATGGTCGATGGAGCCCGCACATCATTATGTAACATTGGTTTAATGGTCGATGGAGCCCGCACATCGTTATGTAACATTGGTTGAATGGTCGATGGAGCTCGCACGGTTGATGAGTCAATAGCTCGATGCTTGAATTTGTTGCACAAAACACATGTGGCAACAACAACAACTCATCGTTCAAATCTCTAGAGAAGAGCAAGCTCAAATAGATGCAATGAATCGTTGGGGAGATGTAATTTCTAGAAGAATGGATGTTTAAGATGGCATAGTCATTTAATGGAGGATGCATTCATCTCCAAGAAATTGTGAAAGACCCACCTCAAAGTACTACCCCAACATCAATGTCTCGAAAAATCGAGGAAGTCACCACGCAACATGAAGGGACTTCATGGAGACATATACCATCAGTCATCCAGAACAAGTAGTGAACCAATAGGGATACTTTTGAAACTTCTATAAACAATAACAAACTATTTTTTGACTTCATCTCTTTGACACTTACCTAAAACACAATACACATCCTAAAATAAACCCAAAAGCACATTTAAAAGATAACATTACTATGATGAATAGAATTTAATAATATTTCACAAATAGAAATACTATGATAAATATTAATAATTATAAATATAATTTTTAAATTAGACAAATTTTCATTTACGCTTACAATATATTGAGAGGGGTTATTGAAGATTTTCAATGTTTCGGGAAAATTTGACTAGGGCACTCACCATGGTACTAACCATATGGTTAACCATTAGTTAGATGATTAACCATGTTCAACCATGGTAAATGATGTTCAACCATGAGCAACCATGGTTAACCACATTTAAGAATTATCCACATCGTCAGTAGCATGGTGAACCACTTAGTCACCCATTATCAACAATGGTCAACCATATCATCAGCCATGGGAAACAACACGGTGAACCATGGTGACGCATGAATATCCACATGCTCAACCATGGTTAACCATGGCCAATTGTGGTTAAGTGTGCTCAATTGTGGTCAACCATGTATGAAGTTGCATCACTGACATATGATAGGTGTAATTGTTGAGTCTCTCGCTTAACGAGACATCTCTTATGTATGATTGTATTATATTCATTTTGATTATGCTAATGAGAATTAAATTGAAGAGCTGTGTGCTCTGTTCCGTCCCGTCCTGTTCCATTTTGTTCTGCTCTGTTTCATCTATGTTGTTCCATTCTGTAAACTCTGCCTCTCTGTAAACTATTCTGCTCTACTATTCCAGCTCTCTCTTCCCAGCCATTCAACTCTGTAATTCCACATCTTGAAGCATAAGTTGAAAACCATGAAGGTACCTCTTGGTTTGATTCTTGCGTAAGCTCAGTAAGAGACTTAGCTACATTAAAATTACCTTCATGGAGGAAGGCAATAAACAAATCACGACCTGTATTCCCTATGCGATGCACATAATCATCAATGTCATTTGGCAAATCAAAACTAAGAACATGAGCAACTTGTGGAAAATCAAGACCACGAGCAACAACATCTGTAGCAACAAGAATAGGAGTGAGCCCAATCTTGAAAGACCTCAATGTTTTCTCACGCTCCTTTGGCTTCTGTCTCCATGAATATTGGTTGCTGGAACAGTGGAAACCTATTGGAACACAACCAGTATTCCAATGAATCAGATCCCTTTTTTGTTTCCACGAACACCAATGTCAAAGAATGCTTGCCTGCATGAATTTCAAACATAGTTGTAACAACAAGGGGAATAGGACTACTTAAGCGACTTGGTACAGGCTTCAAGGAAGTATAGTACTTAGGTTTCTCATCTTCCAATACAGCTCAATCTCTTTAGTTTTTTGACCAGGAATGCACCCAGGAATCAGTGAGCAGTGGTCGGTCTTCTAGCATATTGGCAGTACAAACGAAAGAAAATATGTCTACTAATTATTTACTTTGAAAAGAAACGTAGTGTGACTGCGTTGAATTGAATGGAATAATGTGGGGTCTGAGTGCCAATAACAATACAAACTCATAAAGCCTGGTAATGATATTCTCAACATGCAGGAAAAAGGAAACATCCATAGCAACCATTCACAAATATAGTCTTGGTCTTACAAGTTAAATTTTGGGCTTATAACGATCTGATTTTGCAAGTTAGTTTGATCATTGCATTATTATTTTGACAACAATCTCCAAACCTAAAGAAGATGCTCTAAATCTTTTTATTTCCCAGTGTGCTCGAGAAAATTGAATATTCTATATATATGTTCAACAAATATTCAATCTGCATAAGAAATCAATCAGCCCTGTGGAAGAAATTTTTGAGATCAAAGCAAAAATAGCATATTTCAGTTCTGGACAGAGTACGGCGACAGAAAGGAAAGGATTTGAGTACTCCCTATACAATGATTTCAACTAGTGATCATCGCCTTGTAATAAAAAGATTGATAATAATAAAGTCAGGCCATAGGTCAAAGAATAGTCAGCATAGGAACTGTGCACTAATAATGCTTGGCAATTCCCGGCATAGAGCATGAATTGAATTTCAAGCTCTTGGTAGATTAAATATTGTTGTATAATAGATTTTCAAATCTTAGAAATGGGACCATTAAGACTGATCATGGTACTCGATGCTCCCATTGATAGATCATAGGACAACCAATAGTTCGTGTGAATATAAAACGGATGAGTTTTATTCATCTGCATATATATGTTCAACACTCGAAAGAAAGTAATTATAGCAAATTTTCAAGTTTGAAGGGAACAATACTTACCGGAGTCAGATAAGCGTGCCATCTACCTTCAAAGTCCAGTCTCAAGTTAAATAGTCTTGTTTTACCAGGGCACTTCTCACAAGTTCCGTGGCCCATATATCAAACTATTGTCTTTACAACTTCATCTAAATGGATCATCAAAACAATACACTGATCAATATCCATACATAACAATGATGACTCAGAACAACTATCATTATTTTATGGATAGGCCGCTGCTTTGTACTGTCTCTCTTTAACGCCATTATAGGAATTACATGTTGGCAAAAATAAATATGACATGTCTATCAAATGTCATTATAAGAATTACATCTTGGATAGGGGTGTTTGTCAAATTTAACCCCTGGTTCCAAGATTTCGCCATAGTCTTCTCTGGGAGTAAAGCCTCCTATGCAAATGTCATTATACGAATTACGTGTTGGATAGGTGCGCTTGTCAAATTTAACCCCTGGTTCCAAGCTTTCGCCATAGTCTTCTTCAGGAGTAAATCCTCCTCTACCATAGCCAGATGAGTCTTCAGGGGGAGGGGTTGGGCTAGACGAACATTGAATTTCTTTCATTAGTTCCAAGCTTCCACCATAGTCTTCTCCGTGATTAAAGCCCCTCCTACGCCATAGCCAGATGGATATTTAGAGGGAGGATTTGGGCCAGATGAGCATTGAATTTTCTTCATCATATCTAACCTTTTGCCATAGTCTTCTCTAGGAATAAAGCCTCCTTCGCCATAGCCGAATGAATCTTCAGGGGGAGGAGTTGGGCCAAATGAGCATTTAGGTGGAGGAGTTGGTGAGACCACTCTAGAACTATTCCATTTCCTTTGCACCATGTAAAACAATAGCACAATTGCTGATACCAACCCTGATATGGCGAAAAGACCCCAGAAGTGTTGAACCTGAAGTTGACTAGTTCCCGACTGATCACTTATATTTTTGCTGCAATCATGGTCATAATAAGGCAACCATTGTTTACGCAATTTGTACAGTTTTCTGTTTTCTGATAACTCTAGTATTCTACCAGAAACGTCCCTCGCCAGTTGATAATCCATGCGATCAAATGCCTGCCCAAAACAGCCGATCAGAAATCACAGATAAAATTAAAAGCGTTATGGCCGCTAGTTATTTCATTGAATATTTGGGGAAATAAAAACCAATTATAGATCACAATTTCAATCACTTACAAATCCTAAGTTTAGAGAGGTGAACGTTTGGCCGGCTATGGCGAGGCGACTGCAATGTTTAGACACAAGGGATTGCATGAATGGACGTGTGTCTATGATAGCGCCCACATCACTTCTAGTCAAAGCACCATAATAACCATCTCTGGTTAGAGGTACTAGTCTGTGCTGAGAGATTCTGTAAAATTGTACCAATAAGTCTGCGAATGGAGATCCATTATGATAACCAATTCTTACATTGTTGGCCGCAACACCGCTGATGTCGTGAAGGGTCTGTTCTAAACGTGTGGCCGTAAGAATAGCTGATAAATTTGCTGTGTAGCAAGATTGCAGAATTCCAAAAACAAAAATCCAGGCCACAATCACTATGCGTCCCATTACGCTCCAGATGTCATCTGCTATCCCAAATCAGTTTTTTCGATTAAATTAGTGCTATGCGTCTTAAACAGAAAATGGAGCACAAACTAGGAATTTGTGATATAGAAAGAGCACAACATACCCTGATTAATGAAACAAGTTGAAAAACTGAACCTGCACACAAACCAACATTGCCAAATTTAATGTATTTTGAAGGCTTTCTATCTCTTCTATAGTTGCTTTTTCCTGTCCAGTTGATAGGTCTATAGAATAGGGCATGGCTATTAAAAGTTGTTTCTTACCATAATATGTTTCGGAAATGTTCCCTACGCTGCCCTTGGAACCGTCGATTGTTTCTGTGCTCCAAAATATAGACCACGAACCCTTCGGAAAATAAGAACGCCACGGTTAGTAGCCACATTTGTGCAGTGAAAGGTCTGGCAAAAACCCAGCCAAAACTAACGATATCCTAATCTTTCAGTGGAACATGTTACTATTGGTTAGATAATTGGAGCATTTTCACAAATGAAACTCAATGTTCCTATTGCGAGAGGGTAACATGTAGAGACGAGTATCTAAGTGTGGAGGTACAACAACATTATTATTTGTTGAGCTATCTCAGTTCTTTCAGCGCCGTGGAGAAACTGAGTGGGAAAAGCAAGTGCTGGTGTGACAACTGCTGCCATTTGCAAGATGCCAAGAAGAAGTTGAAGGTCAAATATGCACCTCAAGTTCTCACTTGCCAACTAAAACGTTTCAAATACACAGTACATGAAGGTGAAATGGAGGGATTCAATAATTTTTTCTATCATGTTGCATTCCCCATGGAGTACATACTGCTAATTAATAATTGTGGATATGGAGAAGCAGATGATTTTTTGTATTCTTCATTTGATGTTGTGGTGCATGTGGGATGCACGGTTAATGATGGGAATTACATTTCTATAGTGAAGAGAGGTGACTAATGGCTCATGTTTTATGATGAGAAGGTGGAAAACATCACGGCCACTGCTTCAAAGCAGCTTGCAGAGGATCCATGTGGTCGAGAAAGAGTGAAGGTAGAAGCCAAACTTCCATCCACACCCCCAGAAATATCCTGTGATTTAGCACCTAAAACATAACGGTTTGCTCTAGTAAAATATTTATATGGACATGTTGAAGTAGAGTGTTATGAGAATCTATATTTGAATTCAACGTGGACTCAAGCAATGGATGTTACTCTAGGCATTGCAAGGTATTTTCCTCATTACAATGTAAAAATGAATAATTATGGAAAATAAGGTTTAGTAATGACCACAACCGAAGCGACACAACTTTTCACTCCTTGCAAACTCTCGGTGGAGGATTTATCAAATCAACAACAACAATCAGCGCCTTTGGGATTAGTCTGGAATCGTGCAGGAACTTGGGACGAAATAAATTTAAGCACTTGGGCCAACAGTAGGATAAAGGAATTTCTCATTGATTTAGGTTCTTTAGAATTCGACATTTGTAAAGATAATATTTTGAAGGTCTCAATCTGCGTAGGTGAAGTATTGATGGTGACAGTGCGCAACAAGAAGCAAATTTGTGACTCTTACTCGATGGACTTGAAGTTTCAATGGGATTGGTTAATTGAAGAAAAAATGAAGCAAATTTCGGGCACTTTAAATATTCCATAGGCTTCTTCTGGTGATTTGAAAGATATGTAGTTGAAGAGATGTACTTTTATCCTTATCCTTGCATGGAAGAGATGTACTTTTATAACATTTTTGAGAAATTGGTTTCATAATCCATCCATCAAAATATTTAATGCTAAACACAAATGTTTTGAGTGATATTTGGTGCACCAAAGAGCACCAAATCATTGAATAATATTACCAGAATGTAAGAAAGAAAGATTTTGTTGAGTCTTACCACTAGGTTTTATGGGAGGCTTTTCCTATCTTGAATCCATGGTTTGTTGAGGCCACTCATAAGGCATTTATTTTAGCAAATGTGTAGAATGTTTGTTTTTGTTGGCTTTAGTGTTTTATGATTCAACTCATTCAATTAGTTGTGGGTCCTAGAGTTATAGAGGGTATATTTGATGGATGTGTATAATATTACTATCCATTACTTATGGCTATATAGATATACTCCATTGTAGAATCATATCACTAATGTGACATAACATGATAGGAAGCTTTCCTATATTATTTCCTTCTAATACAATGAGTCATGGTTACTACTTCTCTCACCTTCATTTTCATTTAGATGCCTTTAGGTGTATCTATCTACCCATTTACATGTAAGCTAGTCTATTATAACATATTAGTTCTATCATTTTGATCTTGTAGCCATAATAAATTTATAATGTGTACATTTACAAATAAACATTGGTTGTGAAGATGTTTTGATTTAGAATTATAATATTATATTATATTGTTTAATGAGCATCAATACCTTATGAATTATTATAGTTTTTTAGTGCAAAAAGTCAATGGCAATGAAAATTGCACTAATAATATGCAATGTATCAAACAAACTAGTTAAAAAAGTCAATGAATTAAGAAGAACCAAAGTTCAATTAGTGAACCACATTATCAAACTGTAAACTTTAATTTATTTTTGTTTTTTCCATTTTAGAAAGTATGATGAACACTTTGGATCTTGGATAGTTCTTGTAAATAAGATGAATAAGCCATGGTTCTTCTTTATCAAATGTTCAAGTATTAATTAGGGACCAAGTTTTTAGTGACATCGGGTTTTTAGTTTGTATGAGAAGGAAAGTATTGTTTTTATTTCATTGGTTTGGAGGGCTATATGATGGTAGGGTCTTATGTAACTTTGTTTTTTCATTAAATAACAAGCTATATCTTTTTTTCGTGTGAAAAAGATCAAGTTTTAATTAGGGAGAAGGGTGGTATA